>JAANDG010000684.1:0-72212 GCA_036852015.1 Pelodera strongyloides | reverse complement strand
CTTATGGCTGTCAAATCATAACTGAAGAAGCTTGATTTATGCCACAGCGAGATCTTAACTTCCCAATTACTACTACTCAAAGTACCTACACAAATGGATAACGTGGTGAACAAGTTACTAAGTAGCATAAATTTAAACATGGGGAAACACAGCGTTTTTCTTTCTTCATAAATTTGATAAAGTTGTGATAAACAAGGAAAAGTGATTTGCAAAAGACAGAGGTTCAACTGAACGGCAAATGAGCGTTGTTGGAAAACGCAAAAAAAAAGAGAGGGAGAGGGGTGGTAAGGTAGAAAGCTAACAATATTCATGTAAAGATGTAAAGTAAAAAAAAAAAAGAGATAGGAAAAAGGAAAATAAGAAATCATCTAACTTAAGTCAAGGTCCGCACGAGATAAAAGGCGTAAAGGCGTTTCACACGTGCAACTAAGGCCATAAGGTAAGGCTAAAATGCGCCGCAATTAATAGTTATTGATTGATGATGCAATTATCAATGTCTAGTTACCCTTTCCCTGCCATCCGACGCGCTGGGGCTGCAACCACTTCCATACCAAACATTCGTGTCCCCTGATGAGGTGGCACTCGGTTCCCACTCTGCTCTCGTTCTCGTTGATGTGCTGCACGGCCTTCTCCCAACGGGTCAGCTCCTCGCTACGTCTGTAATGAATATAAATATAAATAAACATCTTCAAATAAACGAGTAACTCACTTTTAGTGGAGGCACACGCGTGCGTTAGTTGAATATTCTTACCTCTTTGCCGGGGGAAAGAGCACATCTCTGATATGCGGCACACTCACGTACTCTTCACCATCGGCACACGCATCGCGGATCATATCTGGAATTGAATCATTAATTAAAATCAATAAATCAAAACGCCCGAAAGCTTCCAGTACTTACGTAAACATCGACATCGCACAAACTCCGTTCGTTTCAATCTTTCAGTTGACTAACAAGCCGTAAGCAACAAGGATACATTGATTAATCGGTATGCCTCTGGATATAGTCCGTGATAAACGGATAAACCGGAGGTAGTTGGTACAAGATTTCACGAAACTCACATAAACTCCCGCGAGTAAATCAAAAACCAACCTAAAGTAACTAAAAGGCTCACCAGTGATCTTCTCAACAAGCTCAGCCAAGTCATTCTCATCCTTTTCTTTCATGGCCGCCCACCTGCGATGCACAAAATAGACGACGACCACGATGGCGGCACCTAAAGGTCAAACATACACCAACTACAACTCCACCTTGCGAACAAATAAGCTCAATCCACAAGCTCCGTCAACAATTCTCAGAAAACCATGTGAAAACAATAAATAGGGAGCAAAATATAAAACCTACCAATGCCCAGGATAATCGTCGGCAGGATGAGGTACGTGTAGAAAAAGTGAATGGAATCACGAGCGGCACCTAAACGAATATAGTATTTTTTTTCACATCGCCTTTACCAAATCTAGTGCGTAAATTGAGACATGATTGAATAGGACAAAAGAAATCGTTTCATTGAAGTGTCGATATGTTTCACGCATGTGCAAAAAGCGACATGAATACACGAACCAGAATAATATTTATACCTAATCCGGTAGGAAATTAGTGTTGTGCGAACTTACGACTTTGTCCCTAGCATCACATCAAAAGAACAACACTACATCTAAAATAAAATGTAAAATGACAAACCTGAGACAACTCTGGCAGTCTGAGTAAGTGCTTCCTTTCTGGCAGTGGCCACGTAAGCCGCGGCGAGAAGAGCAAAGAAGATTGACATCACAATGATGAGCAGACGAGGGAGGTCATCCAGCCAACCGGCCTCAAAATGATGTTAATATATTAAATTAAAATTAGTTTGTCGGTTTGTCCAAACATGCCGGTCATCCGCGTATGTAATGAATTGAACTATGCGTTTTCATACGACGAAGCGAAAAATAATACTAGAGAGAGTACGACTTACACACAATGCAAGTCGCGTTGTTTTTTTTTCTCTGTTCTTTAGTATATTATTTTTCGCTATATCGCTTTGTCTTTTTGTTTATCGCGCCTTTATCGCAACGCGTTAGTACCTGGGCATGGGCCTCATCATGTGTTTGTTTTTCTCTTTCTTCATCACTGCATTTGTGTTCTATTTCATGTATTGAATAAAGAGTTATATACAAAACAAAATCCCCTCTTTCAATAATGATTCATTATAAATAATATATTTTCAAGTTTCAAATAATCTATTTCATTCAATTTCCTCACCTTCTGTTTTTCCTGGTCCAGGGTCACTCTGCCAGTGCGTGGGTCTCTCTGGAAGCGAGTCCGAGTTCCATCCATACGCAACTCATAAGAAGTGGCTGGTTTGTCGCCCACCTTGAACTGAAAAATAGACGATTAATTAAATGTTGTTGAATATAACTTTCATTACAGAAACACTACTAATAACAGATAGCTACGTATGTCCTAGTCGTTCACAAATAATCACTTATTTATACAAATTACAACAAAATCAAATGATGACGACGAAGGCTAAAGTACAGGACAGGACTAAGCAAAAAATACTAAATGACAGAGAAACTGCTCAGTAAAAGTGAAATAATAGAGTAAGAAACCTGAGCCTGATCACTGCCCGTTGCTCTATTCCACAATTTTCTGAGTGGGGAAACCTCACTAACACCGCGAGTATTCTTCGCTCCAGAACGAGACTGAGAGTAGACATATCTGAATGTACAACCAAATTATACACAACCAGTAAAGGTACACTATCTGCTAGATTTGGGTGCACAGCTCGTTCAAACATCATATAGACTTGACACAAAAAACTGGAACGAAATGTAGAACTCAACTCAATGTTATGACCTGAATGTAGTTCAGGTTGAAAACTCATACACACAGAGCGAACTTTGCAAATTTGCAAATCGTGTATAAATGAGTGTCGGTGCTCGGACGACTCGAAGATTAACTATTAACAGCTTCGACTTCAGATCAGATTATAAATATTAAATAACAAAAACGAACCTGGTAGTCTCCTCTCCTTCATCGCCACCCTCGTCCTCTTCGCCTGTAGTGTGGCCGAGATCACCAATATTGCGAGAAGCTGAAAACATTAGAGTCTGGGTATTGGGTAGGTCTAAGTACAGTATATCAGTTGACAGAACCATTCACCGCACCCGCAAAATATATTGTGAAGCTGGACAGCTGGACTAACTTCAATAATAAATAAAAATTCGAAAGTACTCGTCACTGGATCATAAAGTCCATACGCCCAACAATAACAATTTAATAACTAACCACTAAACACTCCAGGTGACCTGACGGACGAGTAAGACTGATTAGCCGGGGAAGAATAGACGGACGTTGTCACCTGGAATTAAAAGTTTTGAAAGGGAGAAAAACCAAAAAGAGCTAACTCGCTTCGCTCGCTAGCTCCGAAACAACGAAAACTTTGATAAATTTAACGACTTCGCTAACTGACGCTAAAATGATTTTAAAGCGAATGTCAAGCCTGATTCACTGATATTCTATAACACGCTGTCACAGCTACCGTAGTTTACACAATTTCTCTCGCGCTCTCTTCTTTTTCTTTGCTGACTTAAACAAATTTCTCTCGCGCCCTCCTCTTTTTCTTTGCTGTCTAACAGCAAACGGTCCTGCGGCAGAGAATAGTTCTGATTTTGTCCAAATGACCAGAATCCCATATTGAAGGAGTTTTTTGGAGGGGTTTGAAATTGTTTTTCTTCTTATATGAAAGTTTTTGTTTATTTTTATTTTCACTTTCCTTACCTTCAAAACATAAGCTTTCTTTTGAGCCCAACATGAAAAACCGGCTTGACATTCCCTTTAAAAATAATGTACTCTAAGTTACGGATTATGATGGATAAAGAAACCAAGAACGAATAAAACATCGACCAGACCAATTATCTTTGAGGATCTGAATTGGGATAAATAGCTGAACAACATTCAAAATTTCGTTCTGGTAGCTATGGGCAGTAATTTGTATTGCTCAGGGCGTGGACTGGCTACTAAAGACAATTAGGAAACATATAACATACTCGTCTGGACGAGGCTGCAGTCCTCGGAGGGGTTCCACCAGGTCTGTCAAAAGTGGGAAGTCTGGAGGGCGACTGCTGCGGAGTGCGCTTCGCTGAGCTGTACGTCTAAAACATATGGTTTGAAACATCACCAACACAAAAGGGACCGAGGCACTGAAGATAGTGAACAGAACATTGAAAATAATACAAAACTAAGAAAAAGAACGTAATACGTAATAAAGTGCTAGACATTAATATCATAAGCGGAAAATTACAACATTTTAATAAGAAAGTATCCTACACTCTCATCCGCTCTAGCCTTTGCAATGTACGGTGTTGTAGTAGAGTACGACCTAATGTCCGAATGGTCCGAACCGCGCGTTGACGAGAAAATTGAAGTTTCCTAAAATAAATTTAATAACTTCAACGCTGAGCATAAATAAGTGAACCATCTCCGGAGGCCACTGCAACTTGACATATCTGAGATTACGTTTCGACCCTCCACTAAGCCTAAGCGATCAGCTCCAAATTAACGCACGGAAATTTTACCCTGCTTTGACACCACTAATCGGTGATATCAGCTATACTAACACTCATTTTAACACTAGCATCGTACTCCGGTCCTCAAAAGGGGAACAACAACAAGTTAAAAAAAATGTTTTAAACACGAACTGTTGTTGATTTCGTTGTTCTTCCGGGAGAATAGGAAGTGCGAGATGCGGATGGAGGCTGAGAGACAGGGACCTTCCTAAACAAAACACACTTATTAAAATTATGGATGGAACTGTATTCAAAGCAAATTATCACAGTAATCAGTTGTTGTTGCTATTTAAATGCGATTCCGATTTAAACCATAATTATCATTACGATAATCACCATATTATTGCAACAAAAGTAAAATAAAGAGGAGAGAGGAAAGAAAGGTGCAAATATAATTTCTAAAATTAGTTGTTGTTGCTATTTAAATCCGATTCCGATTTAAACCATAATTATAATTACGATTATCAACATGTTATTGCAACAAAAGTAAAATAGAGAGGAAAAAGAAAGGTGGAAATATAATTTCTAATCTGCATATGTGCAAAAAGTATTTTATTCAAACCCACTTTTCACGGATAGGAGAAGATGTTAGTGGTTTCGAGCTCTGAAATCAGGAAATTAGCAATAAATAAAATAATAAATAAATTCAATAATATAGCCTCATAGCCTGAAAACTTTGTACTGTTTGTGATACAATTCGTTATAAGATATCATAGCCACCGGCATTCACTAACGTTCACCATACCTTGTGGTAAAGCAAACGATACAACTTTTACTAAGGAAAAAAAATATAAGGAGTTTCAGAGCAAAGAAACAGTATTCACCCTAGATGAAGGGAGAGGATGCTCCTGATCACTGTCTTCCTGTGATTCCTCTGTATCAACTGACACTGGAGGTGCACGAACACGACTCGGGGATGTAGACGCCTGCAATTGATTATTATGGGGCAGCCAAAAAAAATTTTTGTGTGAAAGCGGTACAACGGCCGGCTTGGCGGCTTAAGTGCATGAATAACTGCGCACTCTTTCGTCTGATTATACGTACATTTCCAAGGGTTGGGCGAATTAGCCAGTGTAATTCACTAACTAAGCAAAAAAAAAACATACCAATCAAATCATGAACAGAAATAGAAATGGAAAACAAAGAACTTACGGTGGGCTTCTTTGCAAGTCTTGTTGGAGATTTGGACTTCACCGGGACGGGAGTCGGTTTCGCTGCGGGCGCCTAGATATTTTTTGATGAAAATACTAATACTGATACTGCAAGTGTCTTTCTTTCAACGTGCATGTTTGCGTAATATATTAATTTTTCAGGGAATCTAGTTTTTGTAGTGTACGGGAACATTGTCATACGTGTAAAGGCAACAGTTCTTAGCTACTCCTACCTTCTTTCCTTCCTTGCGAAGTTTCATCAGCTTCTTCTCATAGATGTTTCGCGTAGTACCCACAAGGGGTCCGACTACTACTCCATACTCCTTAAGTTCGTCACGTAGCGACTCGTTCGATAGAGATGTAACATCCCCCATCCTATTCCTAAAAGCAATTAGTATAAAAAATGTTTTGCATGAAAAATATAGACCGCATAATGTCGATCATAATCACGCGCAGACAGGAAGAATCAGGCGGTCGGTGGGCAAGGAAACGATTGCAGTCCAACGGATCACTCTAGCAACAACACATAGAAAGAAAAAAGCAAAATAAAACAAGCTTGACTCTGGAATGAAAAAAAAACAGAAATAAAAAAATGCACAAAAATTGCGAAAATGCGCTATTTTGAAATTTGGCGCCAAAAATTATGAAACGTTCAGCTACGGTTACGGTGCATCGAGCAGGACACAGAGAGTCACTGGTGGCGTCGGTATACTGTAGTGGCACCGTGAAACTTCAAACGACAAAAAAATCAAAATGCGCAAAACATTTAGTGCTCGGCTACGCTAACAACACTGATAATTTGTTATCTTTTCCTTTTTCTAGCGTATTAACACTTGTTTAGCTAGAGTTAGGCAGCGATAGATAACGCTTGTTGCAGCCTTCAGGAAAAACCTCCCAAATAGCGCAGATGAGAACAAACGGCATAATATATGTTTTCAGGATTATAATCGCTGGTAAAGCCGAACGAATTCTTCAACTCAAAACTCTTTCATTTCATTTTTTCACCTTACTTCTAAATCGAGGAACAGTGTAAACTAACATCAAACATTCACTTCTAAATGTAAACGAATACATCTATCTATTAAAAATATGTTTACAACTATTTCATGGAAAGTGATTTGGGACTTTTGGTTCCATCGTAGGGCAGCGGCTTTTCTGCTAGCTGACGCGACTAGAGCTTTAGTCTTTAGTAAAGTGAGTGAAGCGTACACCCGGTCGGTATGGCTGTAATTTGCATACAATGCAGGGCGATGCAGTTGCCCACTGTACGTTTCGGAACCAATATGGTATACAGTTTTATCGTTATTCCACGACGAATGTATGACGTGGGCTAAGATCAACACGGATACTACTGATTGTTGTGCTGCATTCTGGCCGACGGTGGCAATGCTCCTCTCTGGCCTCCATGTTCGACGTGTTGTCTTCATTATGTAGAGCCTTGATAAATTACGATTATACTTTTATTAGTAAAAATCAAAAACCCTTTAGCGATATTCTATTTGGCTTTACTAAAAATCAAATTCTTTGGTATACACGTTTAGATTCTCAGTGCGCACATGACACATCGGTGCTAGTTTTTAGTGGTTTATGCAACGTGAAACTTCTCATCATCGTCGCGCACAAAAGAGGGTCCGTCACAGTGGCGCGGCGCACCTCCTCTAGGGTGCGCGGTGTCCTTTAGGCGCATCTGAGAGGCTCACCTGCCGCACCTTCCTTCAAAGACGTGTAATGGGCGCGCCAACGTAAATTGGAAAGGTAAATTCCTGCCATTCCGAAACATGAAACTTATTTAGACTTTTGAGGTCATTTGTGCATTATTCAAATGTAGAAATGAAGTAAATAGGTACCGAAAACATTAGATTCTTGTATTCATAGCTGACGCTTTACGCATGTAAGTTTCTTCTTTCCTTGGTCGGATTCACTACTGCTTTAGCATAATACCGTACAACGTTCAGACCCCCTATTTGAGTCAAGCAAATGACTGTTTACCTAGCAGTTCATTTGTGTTTTGCTCATGTTCACGGTGCCATAAAGTACAGTGCTAATTACAATTTCTCATCTACAGGTCATGAAACAAATTGTATACCAATAATTTAGAGAAAAATGCCCGATGAACAATCATGTGGTTATGTATTTGCAATGATCTGTGTGGCGCTATGCTGTCCGCCACTCGCTGTCGCCATACATGTAGGATGCGGGTCAGAGTTTTCTTTATTTTCATATTTTTTTACCCGAAAATTTTCCGAAGGCACTAATACAGGGGAATGCAGTTGTCCAACAATCCGTTAGCAAACAACAAACCACGTGTTCCATCACTTTAATATTTTCCATTTCAGTTTTGCGGTGTGTCTGAACATTATCCTCTGTTGTTTGTTCTTTTTCCCGGGTCTGATTCATGCATTTATTGTGGTGTGCCGCCCTCGGGAGGCCGCTCCTGGACCTGTTATAAATACTCCCCAACAAGGGCAACCGCAAGTCATCGTGCATCATCATAATCCCCCAAACCAGATGATGATGGTCCACCAGCAGCCCGCCTACATGGTGCAACAGCGTTGTGAGTTTACTTTCATTTATGTTCATGTGGTCAAGATCCAAATAATCTTTTTTTGACAACCACGTGTCCTACCGCTTTAATGCCCATTTTCAGATTGATTGAATTGAAAGAATCCCTCTACTACACAGCAAAGAATCTACGTATACATCGAATTCCAAAACAACCATGTTCTGACTTACTCCTAATGCCACTTGCGCACTCATTTAACTCTAGTGTTAACGTAAACTAGAAAGCATCGTTAACTTTAACTTCGAGTTAAATGTCTGTCAAGCTGTCCACCATGTTTACGCTTCGAAAATTCTTTATCGTTTCTGAAATCGTTTCACTGAAGTAAATCACTATTTATATTGTTTGTTTTCGTTTCAACGAATGTTAACAATAAATGTCTTTAAAGGATCGCAGTCACTTCAATTTCGCCTTTTTACTTCAATTTTCAATAAATATAAAAAGATACCTAGAAGAATACCTATCCAATACCGATTTACGGAGCATTTATCACAGGGAAAGAAATCCCTTCGGTTGAGTTTTGATTTTAAACAAAATGGGGTGTTTTCTAAATTGCAGTGGGACTTGGCCGGTTGCCAATGATGACAAAACAAAGAAAAACCGGGGAAGAGGGAAAGTGTCTGCTCTACTGTCTCAGTTGTCGTTGTCATACTGTACGTAATTAGAACGCAACCGAGGGGATTTCTTTCCCTGGGTTAAATTTTCAGTAAATTGACACAGTAAATGTATTTTTCTATGTACCTTTTTATGTTTATGGGGTTTGCAAGTATGCCAAAAACCGCGAGTTTTCCTTGCAAGTATCAATTCGCAAAATCGTGTGCTTTTTACACACTTTTACCGTAATTTTGACACATCCGCACTATAGAAAATCCGCCATCAAAGACATTTTTTGTTGAACAATTGGTCCCGTGGCGATCGGTCGTAAAAACTGCCTGTAGATATGCTCGTGTAGTTCCAAGATACGGTAAATTTTTCGAAACTTGCAAGGAAAATCGGGCATACTTGCAAACCCCATTATGGATAGGGTCCGGAAGCCCCGCCCACTTTGCCTTTCGAAAAAGCGTCATGAAAAAAGAACAAGGGCACCGCGAGAAAAGCGCACAGTAGCACATCTTTGAGCTTGTAAAACAAGGTTTCCAAGAGAATAACTACCTTTCTTATTGTTTGTAATGAATTGGCATGATTTTCTTTACCTAGATCCTCAATTTCAGCCTTCACTCTTTTATGTAAATGGAAATATGGTCCAAAACGCACACACTATTTCTTTTATTGAAAATAAAAACCGTATATGGCAATTGCGTGCCATATAGGTATTGAGTAAGTATGTATTGAAGCATATCACTGCCAAAATTGAGCCAATTTCCACGATGTAATCAAAAGTTACAAAAGTGGAATTTTACTATGGAAAAATCACATTTTTGAGAATAATCCAAAATTACGGGAGATGTGTGCCGCATGCTTAGTACCAATCGAAAGCTCACTGTAAAACTAATGTCTGGTTAAAATTATAGAACTTTTCCACGTTGTGTTCTCCAGATATTTCAAGCCAAAGTTCGTTCCTGGGGCTGCCTCCCTGCTCTAATACATGAGCGCTGCCCGAAAAGGGGCGGGACTAAGTAGTGCAGGCAACGAGAGAAGAGAGAAATCTCTGGCGCTCTCTCCTCATTTTTCATGACGCGTTTGTATGCAAAGATGAGCGCGGTTTTAATTATATTTCTAAACAACCGTTGAAACAATTGGAAAGATAATTACACATTAAGAATAAGGGGACCATTGTGAATCGATTGATGTACTGTACTTGTAGTTGCATCAATTTTGAAAAAACGCTTTCCGGACCCTATTTATGGATAATTGAAGTAAAAATACGAATTTGAAGTGACTGCGATCCTTTAACAGAGCGTTGCCAAAGAAGAATGAAAAAATATATTTGCATGTGTTTTATTGCTAATTGCTTGTTGATTGCCTTCTGGAAATGTCGTTTTCACCCTTTCTCCCCCTAGTGTGGAAGGTGCCCGGTAATTGTATAATACAGCGTGCTTCCAGTAACGTTAAAAACGTGTGTTTCTTGGGACTTCCATGTGTGGTCGTTCACCCAATACAGTTAAAATTGTTGACGCACAAGTTGCTGGTGTGCGGCGCTCATTTGTAACTAGCCAGGAAACGAAATTCGTCTCCGAATACCTCAATCTTACAGACTTTCTGATTGCGTGAGAGACCTTAGTGCATGATATATAAATTCTGTATGACAGCATGACTGCATAGCTATCAAAGCTTTTCCACCCGAGACAGATAACTAGTGTTTTCTGAAATAAAGCACACCTTCAGGGGATGTAATAAATAAGTAACAAACTCTCCGAAGGCTACGGTCATTGTCCTAAGGAGGGTTGTAGGGAGGGACGACAAAAATGTCACTGTGTCTATGAGTCTGTGAAAGAGAAAAATGCAAGCTCAAATACAATTTCTACCTGAGAAAACCACACGTACTCTTGTAAATTCTTTCCTCTCACTTGAGAAGTATGCAGCGTATTTTTCGGCGTAATAATTAGGTAAGACATAAATTTTTACTAACATTTAAATTTTGCATAATTTATCAGTGGCGGCACACAAAGTTTTGTTATGACGTTATGGCCTGTCCATGTTTGCGATTCGCACTTGCGAAAATGACAAATACCTGCTTATGTTCGGGCCATTTTAATTTTACATAACTGTCAAATGCATACCGTAACCCATGCGAATGACGCCTTTGTCATGGTCCTGCAGCGAAAGTGTCCCAGACCCGTGCTATTTGAAATAGATCCGTGCTCTTTTGAAATAGACCCGTACTAGATTCAAAATCGCTGCGGGGATCTTGCCATTTACATTGATTCCAACATGGACAGGCGTTTGTCATTTTCGCAAGTGCGAATCGCATACATGGAGAGGTCTTTAGGAGAAAAGCTGTTAGTGACTATTATGTACCCTCACGTTGCCACAAAATAATTTTATTTTTTTCAGGAATGACAATCTCCTATTCACTTATAGCAGCGACAGCCAACGCACTAACCTTTTGGAAGCTAATGTTTTGGTGGAAAGGTGAGAAGATTTTGAGCACAAAATATGCTTGCTCAACCCCTCGTTATGCTTGCACAAAAAATTCGCAAACTTGGTCTTATAAGAAATTTGGGTGATCCTCTTATTACGACTATGTTATGTCCATTCAAAAGTAAATTTTCTAATTAGCTTTCCGTCATTAGGTAGGTTAAAGCGAAATACCGGTCGGTCTTTGAAACGCATGGACAACTGAATTCTTACGTATTTATGCTAATTTGCTCGAATTTAGCTCGATTTTTTATTATACTTTATGTTAATTTGCATATGCTGCATAAGAATGCTGGTGTACTCGATGCGTTTCAAAAACAGGCCGGTGTTTGCTTTAAAAATTTAGTTTTATACATATTTCCTTCATGAATTCAGGTTCAATCTGGAAATTAGTCCTGTATGAACTACTGGCCTGGTTGGGGATCACCCTTCTACTCATGACACTGGCCGAATTCTATATTTTGGTGAGAAATGGGAAAATACAATTTGTAAAACACTATATTTTGAACAATATTAATTAAATTCCGTAGTAGCATACTTTGCTATATGCCTCATAACTGGCCTCAACATAGTAACCGTGACTGGCACCTTATAAAATGTTTGATATAACTGACGTATTTTTCATTGTTATATCGTTTTTTATTTTTCACGATGACTTGGTATATATAATTGGTATTTTCAAGGGTTCTCCATATTCAAAAACCTGTGCATGGTTTGTGAAATTTGTCACTGCAAATGACTTCGGTACAGCTCTCGGTTTCCTTCTGGGATTCACGATTCCATACGCATTTCAAAGATGGTAGGCGAATACTCTCATTTTAGTTATTGGCCTTGTTCATATAAGAAACGATTTTTTTGTGTTGAGTTTTATGCAATAATGAATACGATGACCGCATTGTATAACACTCAAAAACGTGTAGGTTATACGCAAAACGAGGTCCTCAGAAACCGGTAGCAGGAGTATCATCGCGAACTAGTCGTTATAACTCTGTTTGGGTCTTGGCGAGATTTGAACCTGGATCTGAACCCTCAGGTAGTCGATATATCTCAGGGCTCACATGTTCGAATTATTCGCCTGGCCAGACAACGTGGCTCACACATTCAATGCAAGCCTCAACAAGGTTAAGGTGCGGTTTAAAGCGAAATGCTAGCCTCGTTGGAAAATTTGCATATGATAAGCAAATCCTATGCATCCTATGCTAATTTTGTACGATTGCCGTGGACGATCGTACAACATTAGCATAGGATACATAGGATTTGCTTATCACATGCAAATTTTCCAAAGGGGCTAGCATTTCGCTTTAAGATATTTATTTGAAATAACACTCTTGCGAAAGTAATTTTCTGACTAGGGGGAACATCGCCCCGATGCCGCCCAACTCGCGCAACTCTGGCTTCGCCATATAATTGCGGCTCCCGATGATAGTTTCACCAGTGAACCTTTTGCAGCAAGCTCTAGATGCGAAATCTTTCGTACCCAACAATTGTCTTTCCCGTAAAAATCTACGCGTTTACTTCAGATTTCGAAGGCTGAAATGAAAAAGATCCGTAAATCGATTGCTCGCTACGTGATTCTGTCTTACATTCTCCTGTTGAGAGATGTTTCTGTTAGAGCGCGAAGAAGGTAAGGATATGAACTATGGCTTCCAAATTCTAACGTCAACTTTTTTTTTCAAAACTTTTTATTAGCCGGCTCTTTTCCTGCCGTTTCAAGTTTTTGTGCAATGCCTTTTCTTTCAAAAACCTTCCATCAAACTTACATTCTTATAGATTCCCCTCTCTCGAAAGCCTTTCACACGAAGGAGGAGTGATTACACCGTAACGATCAGATTATTGATTTACTGTAAAAGTGCACGTTTCTGCTTATTTTTTAGTGCGCAAACATACTTTTTCTCTGATTTCAGCAAGGAAAGAAAACTGCTGAAGGCGAATCTTTTGGGTGAAAATGATCCCTTATATTGGATTCCTTATGCGTGGATCATTGCTCTTATCAAGCAATATTATCAGTAAAGTTTATGCATCATTAGCAGTCTGTGGTACAAGCAATTATGTATTGAACACCATCGAATAAAACAAGAGCTAACAAAGCGAAACGTGCTCCCATCTAGTGGACAAGGAAGCTAATTAAGTTAGAATCTTTAATAATTTACTCATTACAGACACTCGAACCCTCGAAAGACGAAAAACTCCAAAGGAGCAGTCTCAAAGGAATTCTCTCCGTATGCTTTATGCAAATAGAGGAACAATTTTGATTTGAATTACCAAGTATAAAATAGAAAGTTAAAGCGAAATACCGGCCGGTTTTTGAAACGCCTCGTGGACAACTGAATTCTTTCGGATTTATCTAAGTTGCTCGAATTTAGCTCGGTTTTTTATTCTAATTTATGTTCATTTGCATAAACTGCGTAAGAATGCTCTACGTTACAACTAGAGAAATAAGAGTAATTATAGGAGAAACGTATTCCTAAAAGGGATTCATTAACTATGTCTATAAATGTGTCATTGTTGACAAAGAAGTAATTATAATCGATAATTAGACTACTGTAGAAGATATATAAACCATTGGCTAATAGTCCTATCATCCTATCCTTTTGATGGATCTCCAAACGGTTTGCCGGGTCCGTACAAAACCGCAGGTTGGCAGATATCCACGAAACTGCCTACGGTCTGACAGAGCCGATAAGTCTGCTCACGGTTTACGGTACCGTCTCAAACCGTCCTCTTCCCCTGGACAGTGGCTCGAGTGCGGACGTATGGCGGAGTGACCAGTGGCGCAGCGGAGCAAACCCCGTCACTTGGAGTTGGCAGCGTGGCCTGTGTGCCCCCTATCCCATCGGACTCAGAAGACCAAGAAGACGTCAATCTCTCCCTGTTACCCTCTAACCCAATAAACTGATTCGAGCTATTGTCGGTGTTTTCACAGTTCAACTCAATATACGTAGTTGATTTACTGGTGTACTCGATGTGTTTCAAAAACCGGCTGGTATTTCGCTTTAAGTTTATTCCCTTTCAGTCCGAAGGAGCGTAAGAAGGGAAAGAAATGGAGTGACCAAGGAGGAAGTATTATGAAGGACCGACATTACGCACTCTTTGTCACAACTGTAGGTGTTTTGCTCATTTCACTTTCAGAATTATAATTATTGAAACAAATGGGAGCTAGTTCGCCTCTGTTTTAATCACACAGTCAGATATCCTGGTCCCGCTGCCGGGGCCATATTCACCACTCAATTCCCCGTCTTTTTATCTGCGTCTCTCACATTAGAATGCTATTTTCTATCCCGAGGGAATATTTCCCCGAGGGAATAGGAGTGGCCTCTGTCTTAACTAAGCTGCACACCCCCAATCTCTTCGTCCACAAACACGTCTTCAGATCTCTGGCCTTCGCGGACAACTCGGCGATATTCTTTCATACGATTGGGTTCCGATGCCATTGGCACAAGTTCAGGTATCAATTACTTATCTTGTCTGAATTGTAAAAAACCTAGATGAAAACTAAAAATCTAATTCGTGTTCGTGTGTTCGTGGTGTAATGGTTAGCATGGCTGCCTTCCAAGCATTCGACGGGGGCTCGATTCCCCCGAACGCAGATATTTAATTCCAGGCTATAATGGTCGCCATAACTTTCTACAGTTTCTGTTGTATGCTGCAAGCTCTGGAAGCCGGATTTGATGATAAAACTTTCTTTTCGGCCAGGTATTAGTTAATTTGAAACAAGATTTCATTAAAAAAATAGTCCAAGGTTTTAGCTCGCAGTCACTAATACCCTTAGCATGCCGACTGATAGTTTCTCCAGGAAAATCTTTTGAGTTCTACGTCTTTTCGTTATTTTGGCAGCCCACAAGTGCTTTTCACCCGATTATTCATTCATTCTGGTTGAATTCCTCTTGAACCCAACCCTTAGCGAGACTAGTATAGTACTCGATTAGTATCACATCTATCACATCCTTGATCGTTACTAATTCGATCCTGTCCTCGTTCCAGATCGATGCTCTCCGTGGCCCACCAACTGGTCACCCTAATCATCTATATCGGTTGGGTGAAGAGTTTTCAAGTGATTGTCAACCCGTTTGGCGACGATGATGATGATTTTGAGGGAAATATTCTTTTATTAATTTTTTGTATGAAAAAAGCAAATAAAATGTCCGCCCCACGAAAAACAGCACCATGAATGGACAGACCGAGAATTTGTCTCTACTTCTCGCTGATTCGCATAATCACTCCCTTTTCCTCACTTCCCACGGGGAGGTTGGGAACATGTTCTTATGTTCGTGCACCACGGGGAGGCTGGGAACATATTCCCAATCTCGTGCATGCGGCCACCTATGTATAAGAACAACTATAACCCTAATAATATGTGTGACAGGGAATAGACATTTATGAGCTAAAAAAGGCCAAGAAACACTCAATATAGGTGAACTGATGATGAGGCAATTTGGCATATTCTAGCTTGTTCCTCTGCACTTCGAATTCCTTCAGTATTTCAGGTGGACTGGTTAATCGACCGTCACTGGCAAATTCTATCCCGTGTGCTGGTTGATCCCTCGGAATCACCACCGAAGGCGACTGCCCTTCCAACGGCAGATCTACCACATACTGTAGCATCTTCGGCACTTATCAAGTGAGTTATCGATTAGTTGAGAATTCACTCGCTTATCAATTATCCACGAATAGGCTGCAATTACCATAGTATGTACGCAATAACCTGAGGCCATATTCACCACTCTATTCCCCATGGGGGCCATGGGGAATTCCCCGTCTTTTTCTCTGTGTGTCTCACATTAGAATGCTATTTTCTGTCCCCAGGGAATATTTCCCCTAGGGAATGGGAGTGGTGAATATGGCCTCAGGCCACCGTATGAACCCCGGAAGAACTCCTAAATTGGGACAGTCCCACTAGCTCGAGCAAGACCCATTGTCTCTGTCTGCTGTTTTGATTTAGCTACAATGTATGCCACATATTACAGTTTTATATTAACTACAAAAATGATCTTTTCTAACCCACATTTATGTTCAGTCGTGGTGCCAGTGCGGGTCTAGTTGGTTCTCTGGCCAATAAGAACATGCACGAAGGCGAAGATCTGCTGTTGCCAACGAGTAGTTGGTTTGTGGACTATGCATAGCGACGAGATGGTGGAATATAATAAAAATAGATCGGAACCATTAGCACCATTTTGCAATTCCATACCATTTGCACCATTTTGTAGTTATATATTATTAATACCATTTATAGACATAAATTCGTATTTAGCCATCTGGAACATTAACGGATCGGATTGTGAAAATAGGTCTATCTCTTTCTCTCGTAAAATAACGCGTATCTCATAGTTTATAATATTATCAGTTTATGTTTGATAGAATTGCTCAAATAGTAATAATATATTTGCTAACACTTGAAAAATAATCTCTTGATATAATGGCAAATTAATAATTCCTTCTGAATTTTTGTTCGTTTTTGCAAGTTTTGGATCCCATTATAAATCGTTGAGGGGATATTTCATTGTGTCCTGGCATTTACAATTGTACACTGTGTTTTTGAATTCGTTGAGACGATTTTTCCCACTGTCATTTGTTTATTTATTCGAACGAAGGAAGGAAGGAAGAGTATTTGACCTTTTCATAAATTAAATACTTCAAAATAAATTTTCAAAATAAAACATTCGGCCGCCCAGTGAACATATTTTTTTTTCAAAGTTAAAGTCAAAGAGAGGATGTAGATTGCGATATTTCGCAAGGCGACTGTTTTGAGGAAAAAGCGGTGGTCCTCTTTATCATTAGCTCATTAGCAAATCATTAGCTTTAGATCACTGTTTGGATGCTTCTAACATTTACATAGAATCCTGTTCCTCATACCATGAAGGTTGGTTCCATTGGCGATACTCCGTAGTCCGTGGGTTCTTTGCGAATAGAAAAGGGCGCTTAAACTTAAAAAGAATCTACGAGAATGCTGGTGGAGAAAATTTGTGGAAGCAACATTCAATAAGTGGGAAATCGTGTATATTTGCTGTGTATTTTTTTTGACATCAGTTGTGCATAGTATAGTACTGTTTCCTTTTTCTAATAGGTAAGAAAATTAGGACTTCGAATACTGTATATGTGTTATTGTTTTCCCATCCTATATTCGTTTGAAAAATGGTAAATTGAAGATTCATTTTTTTTCAAGTTTGTTTCATGAATTGAATGCTTTGCATCTTTGATTATAGAATTCGTTTCTTTTATTTAGCAATTCAACATTGATTGAACATAAGAATATCATTCAATTCAATAATTGCATGTAGCATATGTTTGTCATGAGAATGGAAGAATATAAACATTCAAATAGTGTAATTACTGCATTTTTTTGAAATAACAAGTTTGATATTTTTTCCGAAATTCTCTTCAATTTACCATCCTTCTTTCCAACAATTCCCAGACTTTTCCTATCAGTCTGTTATTCCCTTCCCATAACTTCTTCTTTTTTTGTTTTTGAAATTAACTTTTTGTTCAGCTTGCTTGCTTTTGTATGTGCGCTGAAACGTACTTTTGACCGCGTGTGAGAATTCAGCTTTACGTCCAACTGGGGTGTAGCCCGTGAAAATTAGCATGCCACTCGCATTCTAATTTAAATTAGAATACGAAGAATTGTCGAAAATAATCAAATGCAAATTTTCGAATCAGTCTCCTATCTACGCTTCTATGGACAACACGTTCTTCCTTCACTCTGGTATGCTTTATTTTTACTTATAATTCATTGTTGTTTCTTCGAAGATTACTGTAACTCAGAGTATCGTTTTGCAATTTAATAGCCACACTAATTGATTTTCAAGTCTTGATTGATGAAAGTCTTTCTTTCAGTTGGGAATAGAGCATCTCTGGGAATCAACACCAAGGAGTAGTGGAAGAAGGGAGCAGAGAAGGAAAGGAGGTATCCGCAGAAACAATGAACTTCACATTCACTGGAACTTTAAGATAAGTTATTTGCGTTCAAAATAGAATAGAGCCAAGATGTCTAGTTTTAGCAACATTAGTAATTTGGAGTCCGTATCTCCATAAACTGTCTTATAGGATGGTTAATATGTTTGCGAACAACTAACAATGCGCGTCCTCTGTTAGTTCTAAAGTAGAGGGCATAGATAAACTCACTGAAGGAAGCTAGTTCCGTAATTTTCCTCGTAGCGAAGCGTAACGCCATTTGTAAGGATAACGTATCGATTTTCTCCACATATGTTTCATAGTCGAGTCTTTAATTGCTCCGCCGACTATACATTATCACTACTGCAGAACTTAGCACACATATGTATAGCATAATATGATCATATTACTTTTGTCGATATCCAAAACTAAAAATGTAAGCATTTTAGGCAATTAACATTTGGGTTCATGCAATTTATCCGCACAATTTCGCGTGTTCTCCAATTGTAAGCCAACTAGGGCCTCGATATAGTTTACGAAAAAAACGCAACTGGACTCGAATAGCCCCCGAACCGAGTATTTCTGGTGCTCCAGCGACTTTAACTGTCCTGTCTTTTCTAGCTCTAGATAGACATGAACTTTAACTGCCCTATCTTTTCTAGCTCTAGATAAACGTGAACTTTAACTGTTCTTTCTGTGTTAACTCTAGATAGACGTGAACTTTTGTGTTGTCTGTCTTTTTCTCCTAGCCCTATTGGTGACGAGTACCCTATTAGTTTCCTAGTTGAGTTGTCAACTTACTAATCCACGTGACGATTGTTAATTCATCCGTTTGGCGTGCATTGCCATAGTGAGCACGAACGACTTAGTGTAATAATATGTCTTCTGTCGACATCCAAACCCATTTGAAATGTGCAGATTACTGTCAACGATTCTTGAATAACTACGACACACCAAGCAAAAATGATCGCGGGGCGAGTGCTATCCAGGGTGCCGACAATGACAGAAACTAATTACATTTGTTGGTAAATGTGAGAGAAAAATGGGAAACAAAGTGTTGAATTGAGCTGGCGGAGAACCCTAGTATGAGGCAAACGTAGAAGGTGGACGAGCCACAGAAATGTGGGGTAGAATTGTAGACGACTTGCTGAGTTCCTCAGGGAAAAGAGTTTTGTGGCAGTCATCAGCTAAGTGTGGGTATGAGAATCGAGAGTGGAATTAAGTATGGAACCAGAATATTCCTCCGTTAGACTATGCGCAGCGTCAATTGGTGTGTCGGAGATATTCGAGAAATGTTGGCGGTAATCTGCACATTTCAAGTGGGTTTGGATGTCGACAGAAGGCAAATTATTACACTAAGTCGTTCATGCTCTCTGTGGTAATGCACACAAACGGATGAATTAACAATCCTCACGTGAATTAGTAAGCTGGCAACTCAACTGGGAAACGAATACGATACTCGTCACCAAAGGGGCTAGGAGGAAAAGACAGACACCGCAAAAGTTCACGTCTACCGAGAGTTAACACAGAAAGGTCAGTTGAAGTCGCTGGAGCAGCAGAAATACTCAGTTCGGGAGCTATTTGAATCAAGTTGGCGGCTGAAGCAATTAAGAAATCTTATCACTGCAGCCTCTTATAAGGCTTAGTTATTTGATATTGGGTGTTTTTTTCGTAGGCAATGTCGTAGCCCTGGTTGACAAGGCTCTAGTCGCGCATGTGGTAGTTAGGTTAATCAACGTGCAGTGGTTAGTTAGTGTCTGATTTACATAGAGGCTTCTTGAAACCTTAAGAGCAGCTACATCGTGTTTACAAGTTGCGAACTATTGTAAAACGTGCTTGAGACAACCCTTGTTGCAGCCGAAGTCCCCTCTACCTGCTCGACGGTCTGTACTTTCTCCATCTATACTATACTCAGCGCAGTGGATACAGTGAACTAAGATGTGCAGGAGGAGGTTATGGTTTGTTTTTAGTGTCTACTCTCCCTCCCTCTTTTCTATCATATAGCACGGTTCTACACAGGATTGCCGTTGTACTTCCTCATATTCATATCACGCCAAGAATCCTAGCTTAACTTAAAGTTTGCCGGTTTCTTAGTCTTAGCCCCTTTATATGGTCAGGCTCGCCAGAAAAGAAAAATTTATCGGTGTTTTTTTGGGTGTGTTGCTGGCCCAGCTATGGTAGTCATTGGTCAGTAGTTTTTTTGGCAAATAACTTCATTTTTTTATACAATGCATTTAAATTAGATATGATTGTACTGTAATTACTCAGGTCACACTTCGCTTGCATGCGGTCATTTGAACAAGCATGCATGCAGTCATGGTGACTGCATGCATGCCCTTCGGCCGGCGGCATGCATGCGGAGGAGAGCCCGGGCATGCATGCGGCAGCCATTTATGCACATTGCCGTAAACGTGCGGGAATTTAAAACCGACTTAAATCAACCAAAAACCCCACTATATTTGTTATAATTATCATTTTATTAGTTACAAACAAAAATAGTTACGTAAAATAGTTAAAAGAAGTGAAAAAAACCCTCTCATAAAAACGAGTTTTCCAAAACAATGAAAAAGCACGGTTAGTGCAACAACTGCGGCATGCGTAATAGAGTATTTATGTTACGATTTCGCGCGAATTCGCATGCGAAACTGCCATCCAAGTTAGCAAAATTTTGCGGACATACAGTAAGATCGCGAAAAGTGCGCATCAGGCAAAACCTGAAAAAGTCTTGGAGCGAAAAAGGAAATAGTGTGAAAAATAAAGAGGGCACAGACAATTAAACATGTGGGGCACTTTCGCATTTTTTTGCGGGCCGTTGTCGGACATGCCGGTAAAGGTCCGCAAAAAAAATGCGAAAGTGCCCCACATGTTTAATTGTCTGTGCCCTCTTTATTTTTCACGCTATTTCCTTTTTCGCTCCAAGACTTTTTCAGGTTTTGCCTGATGCGCACTTTTCGCGATCTTACTGTATGTCCGCAAAATTTTGCTAACTTGGATGGCAGTTTCGCATGCGAATTCGCGCGAAATCGTAACATAAATACTCTTTGACCAGCAAAACCGTACCCAAAAAAGCATGCCTGCCGCACGATTGACGGCATGCATGCTTTTTGCCTCAAATGACCGCATGCATGCGGAAGTTCAGCCATGTAGGTAGCAGTTTTCGTAGTAAATCTTCTTCGAACACAATTATTGCAGCGCTCCTTATGATACGTTATAGCACATGAATTTCAGGCTAACACTGTTTTGAGCCCGTATTCGAGCCTTATGCAACATCACAAACGCCGTCAAGGAAGGGCAAGGAAGACCTTATATTTCTTTATGAAGTTTGTCACTGTTGACGACCGGATTGCGTATTTGATGTGATTTGTGGATGTTGATATTGATAATGAAAAGTTGTCCCAGCCCCAGCCCTTCGATCAATAAATGTTTATAACTGGGGCTGGTTGGGGGTTTCTTGCTGATAATTTGAGAATTGCGTATTTATGTTTTATACGCATCAGTGTGCAAAATCCGTACAAGTTCGAAAGGGGAAGTTTGTCTGTATTTTTGGAAGCTTCACAAATTTCTAGTCGTCCATGTGTCACTTACCTTGAGCACGACAAACGAAAAGTCTCAAATAATCTCAAATATCGAAAAAAATCTCAAATAAGAATACGCACGAAGGGGGGAAGACCTAAGGTACTGGACCTAACGTAAGTATTAGCCTTCTGTTACCATCGAGTTTGCATATAATTCTACTCCGCCATGCCACCTCGCATTGGAGTCTTCCTTTTGATATACTCTTATTTCAAGTGAAGTGCCAGCGAGTCGCTGACGAAATTTCCATTTTTGTATAAATATTTGTGTTTTAAATATACATACATTTGCTACCGTTCCTTTGACTTTTTTTCTGAAAATGTGCAGCATTTGTCCAACTTTTGAAAGTCTTCAGACAGTAAGAAACTGAGGGTTTCTTATACGTGTATTTTCAGTTTTTCAAAAACAACCTGTAATTAGACTTAATTACCGTAGCTGATGTGATAAGACGTAACTAATTGATTATCAGTTGTGACGTCACGTAAAATGGGCGGAGTTACGATCACATGATCTAAATTCGGACGAAAATTGTTGAGTAGAAAAACACGACATGACGGAAATCGAGCGTACTTAATTGAATCAGAAAATGAAGAAAAGAGTGTTGAAGGTAAAGAGACGCAGAGAAGATAGAGTGTTCGAAGATAGTCAGAGTGATTGTAGGAGAGCCGAGAACAACCAGACACAACAACTCTAATTGTATAGCCGATTTTTCAAAGATTTAAAAATGTTTAGAATAAATTGAGGGGTGTGAGGAAGTTTTTCGAATGCACGCAAGTAATCAGCACTCGTTTGAATCTCTGATCTCTGGTAAACATGGACTGTAGAGGTGCGGCTCTACTCTCGCTCACGCTGCTGGCTTAGCGAAATTGTTGCGGTAATTTTATTAACGAACATGGCACAATCATGGCGTCATCTTTGGTCCTGGATTTTTGAACTCTCAGCACTCTTCTTTTCGCAGGTGTTCTGAGTTTTATAATTAGAGATAAAATAGTTTTACAAATAGAAATGTGCACTTGATATCTTGCTTATTTATTTAACAATCTTGATGATTAGCGCTTGTGAAATAACATTGTTCGAACCAATTAAAGTAGTTCTCGTTAGCATCGGCGAAGTTTTTTCAGAAATGTACTTGTCGCAGTTTTCATTTGAGAAGTCTAATAAATCTTTAAACATCTCTTTCTCTCGTAGTGTGTGTGTGCTCTCTCTCTCTCTCTCTCTCTCAAACCACCTTATATCTCCGATTCGAAATATAGCGCATAGCTTACATGTGCGACTGATAGTTCCTTGTTTGCTTGCGAACATTGGTTTTCACACATTTCTTTCTAATAGGATGCGGATTTTTATTTCCTGCATCAAAGAACCATAGAATGATGGCATTTTTGGGTGGGAGATGAAATTTACTTGAAATTTTCACAGGGAACTCAACGATATTTATGTATAAGGGCCCTTTCCCTTTAGTGCATTTTTTTGGGTGCTCAAAAGGTGCAGTCGATGAGCTCTTATGATTGAACCAACATAGTTTCCTTACAAAAAAAAGTTCAAATCTCTTTTAGAAAAGGCACGCTTGCTCGTGTTAAGTTCTCGACTATTTCTCAATTGAGCCACTTTCCTCACGGTGAACTCAATTGAAAGAGGTTAATCTTATTTCTATTGTATTACTGAAGTGCGTGTAAGGATAATAAGCACGCAAAAGACAACTTCGCGTAAAGGGGACAGCGAAAAGGGGACATCTAAAAGCGCCATGTTAAGCCATGTTAAGCAACGCATCATCCAGAACAGGAGCGGCGCTGCGGTCCAATGCGGTGCGCGGCCTACAAAAATGGGCCCTGTGTAGGCCGCGCACCGGCTAAGTTTCCGCTCATGATGGCAAGCAGGTGCAGCATGAGCGCGCAAACATAGGAAACAGCGAAAAGAATGTTCGCGTACCTGTGGCGCTGCGCAGGCGCATAATGTGGGTGCGCGGCTCAACCGTGACGTGAAATTAATATCGCGCGCAGGCGCAAGATGTGGGTGCGCGGCTCAATCGTGACGTGAAATTAAGATCGTGTTCAAAATAAAGAAAGAATCGAACTCATTAAAAAGGATCAATTACCAAGAAACTTTCATCTTTTTACATCTTCCCTTGCTCTGTTGTAGCTGCTCTCTTCTCCAATCATACTCTCTATTCAGTCTAGTTTTTCTCTACCACTCTACCATCCTCTCAACTTCTCATACTATCTCCTTCATTCACTATCAGACACACCTAAAATGACAAGAGTCTCCGCCCCATCGTCCAACAGTGACAATTGACAACATGTCCCTCCAATACATCGTACTCACCGCTTTAATATTTTCTCTGGCGCAATGCCAATTTTTAAGGATGAACAGGTGAGATACGGTACATTTATGGTACCATTTTCCCTAAGGTACACCACTTTGTTCGTGTTCTTTGTTTTAAAGGAGGAGATTCACGCAAACTACACTCTCTATTTTTACACTCTCGCAACCACACTCTCGCAAACTACACTAACTACACCCTTCCAAAAAACAAGCGTTATAAGGGTCAACGCTTTAGTTTGAGGGAATTAATTTGATGAATGGTTATGCAAAATGCTTTTTATTTATGGTTTTCACCTAAAAATCACAACTATTTTGTTAAACAATGCATCCAGTATCCTTTCTAATGGCAAACAATCATACCAAAACCAAGATGTGGAAAGTAGTTGATTGCGAAAAGAGTTCATGCGCGAATTGTTTTATTTTGTTTCAGCGGAGAGAACTTTAGTAGCGAAACGATAAAATGAAAAAGAACGGTTTCTAACTAAAATACCCATTAAATTGTTACGCTCTCATGCAAAACGTTTAACTAGTACTGTTTGTAGCGCAGTAAATTTATAATGAGATCATTTAATACCCAAATAAATATTGAATTTGTGTTCATTTTGTCAGGAAACAGGTTTTGACAGAACAAGGTGACCGTTCTATTGTGGAAGAATAGTCATTGTCAATTAGTGAAACTATTGTCTAGCTAGTGAGACATGACAAAATAGGGTTAACGGACTACTCTAGGGCGGTTGCCAATCCAAAATTGTCCGAAACACGTGACGGCGTACCCAAATTCCACACTTTATGTGCACTTTATAAAGTTCTGGCGCGCGCTTCCGCGTGCGCCAGAACTTTGCGCACGCGGAACGCGCGTTCATTTATTACAATTGGAGCAAAGGTGCGCATTTACCTGTGATGCCAATGTATTTTATAACTTAAAAGTACTGCGGCTTATTTGTTCCTATTTTGTTCTTATTGAGTGGAACCTTTATTTGGTGATCGTTCCCGTAAACGCTCATTTTGTGTGTTGGGTAAAGGAAAACGGAAAATAGGAAATCGTTTTTTCTTTTTGTTTTCTTATTTTCCGACAAACATTTCAAGGCCGTTTGACGACACATAGTCTTAAATAAGGGTATTACGAGAAGTAGAACAGCATTTAAAAGAGAAAATTTCGTGTTTTGAACTATTTTTTACTTGTTGTTATAAAGTTGTGCACGATTGCGGAACCAAAATCGCTATAATTCCAATCCAATGCATCTCGCGAAGGTTTACCTTTTATTGCGCAGTTTCAGCGCCAGTCAAAATTCAAGTTGAACTTTTTTATCCTTGAAAATCAAAAATTGATAGCAAAATACCTAACAATAAGCAAGCATAAATTATGTTGATTTTTTTTTAATTTTGGTTAATATTATTCTCTTTGATAATTCAAAATTGCCCGACTTATTCTCAAACATGCTGCTTACCACAATGGAGACTTATACTAGAAAGACGTGAGATCGACCGCGCGCGGCGCTAAAATGGCGTAGGGTATGACCGCTGTTTCCACGCCGAATGTACGCCAAGTTTCCGCAAGTGTTTGTTTTAATTTTATATTTCTTAATATTCAGGACGGGTTGTGGCGATGCTCGAAGTGGAAAAACTTGCTTATTTCGACCAGTTGGATGTAATCCAGACTATGATTGTACTCTCGCTATTATAGCATATCCGGTGGATTCGAACCATCTCAGGGTCAGTTCAATTTATTTTTCGAAGCGTTATTGCACGTGGTTTGTGAACGTGCACACAAACTGATGTTCATATTCTCTATTCCATTGCTTTTTTTGTATGAGATGTTCAGATGTTGAAGAGATTCTATGTATACAGTTAGTTTGCTTAATTTAGGGTTTATGTTCGTTTCCAACTTTTCACTACAGTAGTGAACTAGAGTAGAAATTTTTGAGCACCACATCGCATTCCTAATTTGAACGCCAAATTTCTTTATCTTTATTGTGTTCCGATAGTCCTTCACAGTGAATGTCTTCGTTTTTCGTTTCCGCCCAAATTTCATTCGATTAGTCCCTTTCTGTTCTTTTTTCTGTTGTCAAACCTTTGTTCGTGAGTTAGAAGAACCAATGTTCGCCTTTCATCAGACAAATTAAAAAATAGTACTTGAAATTTGACATTTGACATCCAATTTGACATTTGACACCCACGACTTACTAATGCATTCAAACGTGACAGGAAAAATAAATGCGTTTAGAGCCAGGAGCCAGCATCACGAAACGATATTTATTCTGAAAACGAACCATGAAATTGTACCCTTCCCTTGTTTAGATTGAAATGGTGGCTGCCACGTTGATCCCCCACGTTGAATTACAGTATATTGCTATTGGATTTAGCAAGGACCCGGTTATGGTGAGTTTATTTTCCCACATTTTATTCTTATTTCGTTTTGTAAGTCGCATTCTTTTACATGATTTCTATCTCTTCCTATCGGTGCGAAGAAAATTGTTTCAATATTAAGTTCACAAAATTACCCGCTATTTTTCAAAATCTGATCAAAAATGTCAAGTTTTTGTAACGAACATTTGATAGGATCTTGATATTCTCTCTCTCCCTCTCTCTCTCTCCCTCTCTCTCTCTCTCTCTCTCTCTCTTCCCCCTCTCTATCTCTCTGCCCGTTCCTCTTTCCCTCTGTTCTCTTCTGTCTTTTCCGGTGGGAGCGAATTAAACGAAAAATGATTGATATGCATTCATAGTCGACAGAAATCGAGTACGATTTTTGATTTTCACACTTTTCTCTTTATCCTTAACTTTGCTGTTGCACTCTATCGGGGAATGCTTACGACGTAAAAATTTGATGGTGCGCAGCAGAGTGCGACTACCACTCGCCACTCACCTCGCCTATCCATCGCCGGACAGCCAGGCTCTGGCCAGCTTCCCGCGAGTTCAATAAGTCCCCGCGCAAAATCCTCGCCGCTTAAAGGGTCAGGCCCATTTCAAATGACCCCTATTTTTGATGACTCCATCTGATTCTCCATGTTAAATATAGTAGGATGCAATATTTTTCTAATTTTCAAGCGCAAAATCCACACACTATTCAGCAATTTACCATGGCCAGTCATACCCAACTATCTATCGCAGTAGGCACGCCCGTTCGCGCTGATTGGCCAATAACGCAATTGCCACGCCCAATAGAGCATATTGCCCAATTAGCGCGAAGGGGCGTGACAACTGCGATAGATAGTTGGGTATGACTGAGAATGGTAAATTGATGAATACTGCGTGAATTTTGCGCTTGAAAATTAGAAAAATATTGTATCCCACTATATTTGACAAGGAGAATCAGATGGAATCATCAAAAATAGGGGTTATTTGAAATGGGCCTGACCCTTTAATGCAAATATTTCATCAGTGTAACTTCATTCTTTCTAGCCTATCTCCTAGTTTAAGTAATAAAAGGTAAATTGGGCGCCACATATCTTGTAGAGCCGACATAATTACCTGTGTACAAACCTACATCCAATCTGCTGGGAAGAGTTACCCAGCTTTATTTTATACAATGCCTATGATATCTGTTATGAGGTAACCTCGGGATGGCTATAAACCATCACCGACAACAGATTGGCCAGTAGGTAGTGGGGCTTGCTTAAATTTTACAATCGGAGGTTACGTAAGGCAAATTTACGGCAAGATACACGTTGTCAACTGATGTGATGTCTTATTTACGCTTTATTTTAAAAAAAAACCATTTCGATGGGTAATTTTTTATGTCCAATTTCAGGGTGATGATTTCGTGTCGGAATGCGTTCTCAGTGAATTTGGAGGTTTCTCGGGTGACATCTCCACAGAAGTATATGCATCTTATAATACTCCAAACAAGTTGAACGACAGGATTCAGATTGCAGATGTGAGTTCAATTCGATATCGTTTCGTCGCTTTAAATCAAAATGTACCGTAGCCGTTAAAGGGAGAGGCCCGCGAGAAAAAAGCTTTCCTCAATTTATTTGCACAGAATGTCTGGAATTTCAGATATGTTACTGTGAAAACCGCATTTCTTTGCACCTAGAACTCACAGAGCTATTCCCCTGCAAACAGTTCGGCCAGGTACCGTAGTCAGTAACGTCCAAATACGTTTTTACGGTTTATATCCGTCCATTAGCATTCTTTCTCTACAAAATAATTGTGAAACGAATGAAGAACATTCCTACGATGATAAAAAAGCGTTTCCACTATTGTAATGCCCTAAAAGCGCAAAAATTGATTATGACTACGGTACCTGGCCGAACTGTTTGCAGAGGAATAACTCTGTGAGTTCTAGGTGCAAAAAAATGTGGTTTTTACAGTAATATTTCTTTTAAATTGAGGAACTCTTTTTTCTCGTGGGCCTTTTTCTCCCTTTAACAAATAAAAGTACAGTATCACGAAATACCGTAATTTTCGCGACTCCCGTTTCCCCGTTTCAATACAGTACTCGACATACCATAGTCATTATTGTACCCTAACTACCGTAGTTTTCATCATCGTTTACGTCATTCCGTTCAGGAGGACCGTCTAGAACTAATGTCCGATGTGCAATCACAAATAGTGGACGGCCGACTATCATGCATGTTCACACAGCAAATCGTTCCAAAGGTAACGACACCTTATTTTACATTGTAAACCGAGTGTAAGAACAGAAGTAAATAACTTATTGTTTTCCTCAAAATTCCGTAATATTAACTTCGAGTGCATCACCCACAGACGAGGTGACGGCTACTACGGTATCTGTATCCTACTGTATAACCCACTGGGGTGCGTCAATCGATAGTCTCCACCGAATAAACTGTTCAACACAGGGCTTCTTTTCTGCCTTCTTACTATGTTCAATACTTGTGAATAATTGGTATTCATAATGCAGGCCGTCAAAAACAACGATGGTCGTATATGGTCACTCAATGACAACTACTACATATTTGGAGCCACAGGATCGGCACAACCAGATGGTAAGAGTCCAATCTTCACAATATTCTAATTTGAAATTAAAGTGAAAGTTATGATGGTTGGTGAAAAGCTCCGGATACAAATTACTCGAGTACCCCATTGGACTCTCGCCAACTTCTCGCAAGTTCACTAAGAATCTTTTCGCAAAAACCTGGCGACACTAGTGCGATCGCAATGCGCTTTTTCGTCTGGTATTGCATCGATTTTGCATTTTCACAAAGCCTGCACCAGATTTTCGCCGCGCAACAAGATTTCCTTCGGTGTAAAAGGAAACCTCACCCAGTGAAAATACCACAAGGGGTGCGCCAGTGGGGCGCGGCGCACCACCTCTAGGGTTCGCGGCGTGTGCGCCAGGTGTGCGCTAACACATTTGGCGCACCCGTGGCGCAAGTGGGACGCACCACTGGCGCACCTGCCGCGCCTACCCTAAATGATGCGCCAAGGGAGATAGAACACCACCGGCGCACCTGTGGCGCGCCCACCACTCACTCTAGTGGGGATGCGCCGCACACCAGCGTCTGACCCTTATTTTGTACGCGGCGATGGCGCGGAGCTTCACCAGTGAGAGAATCGAGACTAATCTTCTGCACACATTCAGAAATCAACGCTCACGACACCCAACGCGGTTCATTCTTCTACCCAGTTATGTCAGCGATCAAAGTCAACCCCACACAGAACCAACTATTTGCCATCGAAACTGCCGTAAGTTGCAGAATCATCGTCTATACATTTACGTACGCCCAATAGAAGGTTCACTACAAATATTATAAATCTACAACATTACAGGCTGCAACGAAATTCCCTCCAAAGACCACTTCCACCACCACTACCACTACAACGACGACAGAGGACCACGAACAAGCAACCACGCGGAAAGCCAACCATCATCGACGATTCAGGCAAGAAAATGAATAAAATTCCTAATTGTTTCAGAAACTTCAAGATGCTTAGGATAAGATGAATATTCTTTTCCACCGCACTGCAGACGTTTGGCAAATAGACGTCACACCAGGTGCTACTTATAAAAAAACTACGAACAAGTGTTCTACTATGTATGAATACTGTAACAGCAAGCAATTCAAACACCTGCCTGACAATCATATTTATCCCCGTTTCATATCACATCGAGGAAACAACTCTACTCGACTCTAAAATTTACCTATTTGCAGATTCAACTCGTCACCACAAGGAAACGCAATTCTTTCGCTGATCCTCTCAATCATAATAATGTACAATGTATAAGGAATAAGGAATAAAATCTTTCATTATATGAAACGCACATATACTAGTTTACAACAATATTACGTTAGGGTCGCGCTAAACGGTTCCTATCTTTGACTACTCACCGAGACAGTCTATCACGAGTACAAAATTGTAATTCCTGTGCACTGACAACAACGCGAAATTAAACGATAATACTACTTAATGGGTTCCTTGGGCGGCCAATTTCTTCTTGAGGGATTCGGGCATCTCTGGGGGAGGAGGTCGGGGAAGGCCGAAGGCGACCTAAAACATTTTCACGAATTAGCGACATGTTTCACTCAAATATGCAAATTTACTTTTGCCTCTGCAGATCGTCTGAACTATTGCGGAGCCGCTCGGAACCTTTTTAGAACTCAAAACTTAAAAAAAAAATACATAACACATACGTGTTTTAAGTATCCCGATTTCTAGAAATCCTAACATTCCTTTTCGCTATTCGATGCTGAGAAATAGGAAAAACAAACAAACCCCACCTTTACTGAATCGTAGATGAACCATTGCAGGGCGGTGAGTGTACCGATCATAATAATCCTAGGCACAAGTCCCTTCCAGAGACCCATGAAGCCAAGCTCGTTAAAGATTGATCCAACAGAGGCAGTAGCATCCTTGTTCAGCTTGGACACCATAGTATCAGCAGGGTGGGAGACAATAGCACAGAACACTCCAGCAATGTAACCTGAAATCACCAGTCACTCGTACAACTAACAAAAATATATACGCCCAAGTCCAAGTCCAAATCATACTAAATACAAATATGTAACGGCATTTCTCCCAATCGTTTAGTTTTTTTCCTTCTTACAAAACTGCTACATATTGCCTTCACTTCACTCGTAAATTTTTCTTCGTAAACATATTTTACTTTTACTTCTGACGATCTAACTTCTAATAAATTAAATATGTTTTACATAAGTTGGGAAACTGACCGGCGGCGAAGGTGACAACCAATTGTTCGCTCTTGGAGCAATCAGCGCGAGGCTTAGGCACGACGTACTTGTACAGCAATTCAACGGTCTTTTCGAAGCAGGCGAACTTCATCATGGTGTACGGGATCTGGCGAGCCCAGAGTGGGGGCAGTCCCTTGTAGAAACCAGACATACCCTCAGTCTTGTAGATCATGGGAGCACAGCCTCGCAGGGTTGGGGGAGCTCCGGGGGAGGTCTGGATACGAACCTTGGTGGCTTCCATGGGGGCAAGAAGGATATCAGCAAAGAATTCAGCAGATGCAGACGCAGCCAAGTAGATGGATGTCCTCCACAAGTAGGCATTCTCCTCTCCAAGCATGTTGGAGTACACGTTCTTGAACACCTCGTAGAATCCGAACTTTCCGAGTCCTTGCATGGAATATCCGATGAACGTGGGTGCCCATCCCTTAGCCAAGGCACGAACTCCCTCCTCAGCAACAGTGACCTTGAATCCCGTGGCGATTCCCTTGTACTTGGTAGGGTCGACCTGAATACAACGCAGTGGTGAATAGAATAACAACGGGTACAAGACAAGGTAAAGAGATTATAATTAGGCATCAACTATAACTGTCATGACGTAAAAATCAAAGCGTAACCCACTAAAGAGAACACATCTATTTAATTCAGAGAACATAAATCCAAAAACAAATGTACAAACAAACCTGGATTCTGCACTTGATCAGATCGAGAGGGACGATAGCAGTATGGGTGATTCCACATGATAGAGCTCCTCCGAAGGCGCAGAGACCGTAATATTTCAAGCTTCCAAACTCCACCTCATCCTTTCCGCCTGAAATATCAGCATTCAGATCAGCTCACAACAGAAAGATAGTGAAATTCAAAACTACTAAAAGCTGGAATTCTTGAACTTAGAGATTGTATAATCGAAAAACAAATGTTGTTATAATTTTTGAAATCTCATTAGTCACTAGAAACTAAAAGTTACCACATCTTCTGACAAACTAACACACACATCTAACCTTTTAATAAACTTTCAGCGGTTGTAGTCGCTATTGATAATATAGCAGAGTAAATTACATTTCTTGATGAATATTCAAGCCACTCAAATATGCCATCAACTAACTGTGAAAAGGACCAGAAATACAGCAAAATCCAGAGTGAGATTATGACAAGCCATCCTAATAGACCTCCGGAATAATGAGGGGAGTTAGCCTTCACAAAAGTAGGAAGTGCTTTTTCCTGGGCTTCCGAAGTCATAATGAAGCACACAGAACTGGGCGTGGATGCACACAACAGCCACGTAAGAACAATCTCTGCTAGTCTGATTCTCGCACTCTGCGATGTTATCTTACGCGGCGTTTCAAATTTGTGCCTAACAGCCTAACCAAAAGAACCATAGGGACAAAATCCAAAAAGCACCGTACCGTACTGTTCTGTTGATAATTTACAAAAACATAAAAAAATAATGCCTACGAAAGATGAGAAAAAATTTCGCGTATCTATGAGACGAAGGAATACAACGAAACACCGGAATGACGACCTTTCCAGACCATCTCTATCCTTTTTAAGCGGAAACAACGCAACAATCAGAGCAAACTCTTTTTGGGTCCCACGTACGTTCGTAAGCTGCACTTATTTTTCCTTCAATTAACAAGAACACGACATGTACTATGTACACAAGAGTTCAAAAGACGGCAGAACTTTCTAAGTGATCGGAAAATAGGAATGTACCCATTTTCGAAAGTAAGGGAGAAATCGGGTATGAAGAACGCACAAAATATAAGCGAGTCACCGGTACCAGATTAAATGCATGAAAGAAATTCAAAAATACAATTAGGTCCCCTTGTTGAGCACTTAACGGGAAGGGGATACGAACAAAATAGAACGGTGTTGCGAACAATGGGCGGAAGGGAATAGTCGACCAGTAGGACATGAACATGACTTGGATGCCAAAAATGATCTCAAACTGTCAAAGACAAAAATGATCTCAAAGTGTCAGAGTCAATTTTCGTATAAAACAAAAGGATTATTAAAGAACTGGCTCCCAACAAGATCAATTGTTTAACGAATCAAATAGGTCCCAAGCGTCAAATAAGGTTCATTCACAAACAATATTATGTTCCAGATATAATTGGAAAAAAAAACTGACTCGAGGAAGAAGCACACTCTGCCTTCCTGGCGATGGGCAGACTGAAAGCGTTCTGCTTAGAAGCGTCAGCCAGCTGACTGAAGACGCCCATGATGAATTACCTGAAACAACGTATAAAATTACCAGAATCCGATTGTAGTAAAAATAGGCACAAACAAATAAACAACGGTGCACGGCATTCGGGAAATCGGATGTTACATTAATCGGATGTTTTATTAACAACATTTTAATAATATTAAAAACACCACAACCCAAAAACACATAAACTTTGATCACGACCCGTTGATTTTGCGGAACAGATGAGCCTTATATACTACACCGCCCGTTGACTACAAAACCATTTCGTACTTGGGTTGAACATGCACATCACAAAACTTGGCGGAATGCCAACTCGGGTTTATTAAATTTATTTTGTCCGCGGCAAGCGACGGAGAGCGGTCGTGTGCTCTGCGCCTTATGTTGAATCACACACTATATATTGTTTTCATCCCTTCTAAAGAGTAGCAAAAGAAGAAAAACAACGAACCAAGCCTCTTCTTGTCGATTATTGCCGAGTTTTTTCCCTAAATCGGCGGCGACGGAATGCGTGCGACGGAGCGCGTTCGTGCTCTGCTTTCCTACACATTCACTCACGTGCATTTGTTGTTCCTTGAGCAGCCCCCTTTAACCTTCGCTCTTTCTTCTTGTTCATGGCTACAATCACTTTGTTTCAGATGGTTGCTTGGCGTACTGCTGGTATTAACTACGTTCGTTATTCTCAGATCGCTGCCCAGGTCACACGACAGTGCCTTAAAGGACAGGCTAAAGCGGTAGTGTTTTTTTTTGTATTTTCGATTTCCTGGTATCTGCTCTTTGCCGTATGTTTGCACTGTTATTCATTACAACGATTACTTGTACTTTAATTATATTACATTTTTTTAATAAAAAATATCTGCACAAACGCTAAGTTCGCTAAACTTATTCATGTGCCTCAACTAAAGACCTTTTCATAATAAAACACGTATGACCGGTTTTTTGCGTTCATGGAAGAACGATTATAACTCTGAAATGCGCAAATATAGGAGTAGAAACTTTAGGACGCGGCCAAGAAACCATCGGCCACGCTGCAGATCACCAAATGGGAAAATGGCAAGCCTCTGAAGAGCGAATAGACGATTTCTTGCTGTTGTTGACTGATACGAGGATCTTGTGGAACATTCCATCATAACTGCTGTCACTTGTCATTTGACATTCCATTCCTTTGTAGATTTTAGATTTGTTTTTAAATAAATTTTTATCAAGATGTAGTGTTGCTCCGCTGGCACAGTAACGCTGCTCTATTGGTTATTCCACTCTTGCTTCTATAATTGAAATGGTTTGGAGTGAATAATTTAGTTGTTTCTCTTGTACCTAATTTTAACACTCAGGTTATAACAGAAGGAGAAATGGCCACTGCAGACGAGGAACTGAAAAAGGTCAGTTCAGGACTATACGTGTGATAAGGCTATTCCAGAATGTTTTATACCAGAAAGTACGCTACCGGAATGTGTTTGTGTTCGACCTGTCCCTAACGCTATTGTTAACTTTCACAATGCTCTTTGTTTGCCTTGGCTGAACCTATACGTCATTACTTTAGGCTTTTCAAGACCTTCAAGTAAAGATGGTTGAAGTTCGTCAGCAAATTGCCAAGGGAGAGACTGCAAAGAAAATCAATCTAAACGTTGGTCTTTTATTCGTCCCTCAAATACGTTTGTCGTTTCCAGTTCGCTCTCTTATTTTACCAGTGCTTTTTTAGTTTCTAGACATAGACGTTGATCACTTAGTTTGCGTATTGCTCACAGAGATGTTTGATTTCAACCTCATAATTTGATTATATTTCTGTAGACATTGTATTGTAGGCTTTTTGATTTCATCTTATTTCAGAAGGCGAGATTATCTGATCTGGCTGTTCAGCAACTGAAGGAGGTTCCTGCCGGCAGGCCGGTATGTTTTACTTTCCATCGTGTTTGTATTTTGACTGAAGCTTTGACTTCCGACTTCGACTCTTTACTCGTTATCCAACTTCCGCTTGTCCGATTATGGCCTGTCCATGTTTGCGATTCGCACTTGCGAAAATGACAAAAGCCTGTCCTCCTGTCCATGTTCAGGCTTCAGGCCATTTTACATGAATGAATGTCAAATGCCTACCGACGGTAACCCATGCGAATAACGCATTTGACATGGTCCTGCAGCGAGAGTGTATGCGATCCGTACTAATTGAAATAGATCCGTACTAGGTTCAAAATCGCTGCGGGCCTTGACATTTACATTGGCTCGAACATGGACAGGCATTTGTCATTTTCGCAAGTGCGAATCGCATGCACGGACAGGCCATAAGTCTTGCTTTTGTACAGCGCGAATTGGTGTAAAGTTCTGCGAACATCACATTTAGCGATAACATCATTGAGATTATTCGATCCAAATTTGTATATTTGGTTGAAACCTGTCCTGCAGAACGATGTTTCACTCAATTATCGGTCATAAATTCCCTTGCAAAATTTTCCGGCCCGTTTACCCATAAGATTGATTAATTTATACATCGACTCCCATTGCATTGTTTCCATGATTTCGAAGGAACTCCGTGGTGGTTTTGAACTTGGGCGTTTCTACTGTAGAGTAGATGTGTAGTTTATTGATTACATTGAACACTTTAGGAAGACTAGCTAGTATATTCTAATCGGGCCTTTCTGCTTGTACGCTTATTGTAATTTCGACTGAAGTGCGTTAGCTATTCAATAGTTGAGACTGTGCCAAGTCACTACATTCATATAATTGAAGTAATAATATATCTTTGCTTATTTCAGGTCTTCCAAGCTGTTGGACGTATGTTTATCTTGTCGACGATGGAAAGCGAAATGGCCAGACATGCACAAGAAGCTAATGAATTCAGGGTAAGTGTACTTTGGGTTATTGTTACGATGTATTTTTTTACTGCTTAAAGATAGTCCTAGCTTTAGTCATTTCTTTTGATTCTTTTTAGAAGTAGATCACTCTAACCCTTGATATTTGTGACATTGAAGAAGTGTTTCATGTTTATGCATTTCTGTTCAGGAAAAGGCTGCCTCCGTTGATAAACAACGAAAATATCTGGAAAAGAATGTAGAAGACAGCGAGAAGAATCTCAGGTATGCATAGGTCTTAGTACCGTTTAGCTCTTCCCCTGAATTCCCCTACCATAAGTCAGTAACATGGGTGTTCTAAAAGGTCTTATTTCTGTTTGACAGTTTGACTATTCATTTATGTTATTTGACAAGTAATAAGTAATCACAATTCTGAGAGATGATAGCTATGTTTAAACACCTTTTTGTGACAAAATCTCGTGTTTGTCTTTAATATTTTGTGTGACTTGTCCATATCGTCATGGGTGTTTGAGCTCTTTCCCTTTGCCATAGGTGTTTGACTGTTCCTTTTCAGGGAGATGATTGAAGCTCGAAAACGCGACTGATCTCACATATCATTGCACCACTTATTGCCACATTTCATGCATTATCTATTTTTGCATAAAGCTTTATCTGCTTTCTGTGAATTTGTCACCTATTCCTTGAGTTACTCGTTTGGAATCTATGTGGTGTCTCAATAACAAACTCGTGGCACTTTTATTCACAAATATACCCCCTCCATATACAACTCAATATACAAATATACATTGAGATAATTATGATCCCAAATTGACAGCTATGCGGTGCTTTTGCTGTTTCTTACTTTTTGTGTACAAGAAGCTGATATAGATTGCTGACAAAATCGTAGATAGCAGAAATCCACCACAGCATTCGAACGTACAGTAGTATGCCCAGCCGTATTGGTACTGTAAATGTAACGAATTTAGCCTTTAATTCGTAACAAATCGCCTGTAATTGATGTAGCACAAACATTTCAAGTTTCACCTGGTAATGTCTTCCTTGCTCGCGGATTTGTTTATTTACCAGTAGATCACAGTTGTAGGTGTATATTGCCATACCAATTAGGCTGAGAATGGCTGAAATTGATTTTTCCTTAATTATGATATTAGGTATTACGATACTTTCTTACAGCTGTGTGGGTCAAATAGTTTACTTGAAAGGGCGAGTAGTATGCAGTGAATAGCTGCTGCGATCCATATCTTGAGCGAGATGAGTGCGGCTATATTTGAAAGGGCTGCGGTCCCTGTGGCAAGTGCAAGGAGTAAAGCTGCTTTGTATTCGAATTCTGAAATTTATTGAGGCTATCTATGGTGTTAATTGTTTCCGAAGGCTAGATTAGGTTCATGAATTGAATTCGCTTGGTCACCTGAATAGTTACTGAGTCCATCAAATGCATCTGATGTGCCTGTCCTTGTGTAGCAGAGGGTTGGATCGACATCATTGGCTGCAATTGGGCTTAACACAATACTCTTTTCTTTTTAAAGCGATAGAACAGCCTGTTTTTGAGATTTTACACCTGGCTGTATCCGCCCAAATACTGCGGAAGGGTGCATGAATTTAATCCATTGGAATGGGTGTGGCAAGCCAGTTTTACACCTACACACCTAGTGGTTCTTCCAAGTAACAAAATCTGAACAGTCCGTGGCTCTTGAAGTAATAATCGTATTTGTCTTTTTCCCCAAGCACAACACTTTCTATTTTCACGTATCTATACGACGCCTGAAAATATGGAAGTTATGGTGTTTTGGAGATTGCTTTAATCCTGGAAAATACTTTTAATCACACAAATAACATCACTGACGCTGAAGTATATTACCCACCGAAAGTATACAAACAACCAGGAGTACTGTAGAACACATTGTTAGAAATGCAGAAATGGCAAGAAGTACTAAGTGAATGTATTTTGAAGTTGTCATCTGGAATGTTATGTACAATGAGTTAGTTACTATGTAATGTAGGAAGGTATTAGTTACTACCTTCGTTACTTATTGTTAGACGCGAATTGTACGATAGTTACTGTATTCGTGAAATGTTTTCTTTTGCCGAATACCATGAACTGAATGTTTATACTGCAAGTAAATGTATAGGTTTGGTTTTCTTTTGCAAAAGTAAACCCGAAACATACTTTAATACATCACGGAATAAAAAAATTGTTAGATTTAGTGGGGAAAAGTTGGTGCTCTAGAAATGACGTTGTTATTGTAATGAATTGTTGAACAAGAATGTTTCCATATGATTAATCTCACTTTTTTTTGTGCCAACGATGTTTTGGTGCCAACGTTCAAAATTCCTAACGAATCTTTATTTTACTCCAATAATGCACATTGTTTCTCTAGCATTTGTCATAATTACAATTGCAATGAAACAAAGAAAGTAGTTTTCGTTGGTGCAAGGGTTGTAGAATTCTATACTCCGACAAATATTCGCCACAAATTCATACGTATCTGCGGTGGCAGAAGAAGGACGCGGCGAAGGCATGGCGATCCCGCCACACAAGCGCCAAGGGGAGTTCGCAACTATTCATGTAAAACATGCATCTTTTGCATGCATGTAAAACTCTTGTCTCTGAAAATTATGCTGTATGCTCGTCGCAAGTGAACTCACAATCAGCACACAAAAAAAACATTTATTCACTGTTTATTTACATTTGTACCACCAAAGACAAGAAGATTTTCAATGCGATTTCACAGAGATCGGTAGAAAAATTGCAGATTCTTAAACTATTCAATTCATCACTCACATACATTGGTCAAAGATGATATTCGGGATGATTTATCAATAGTTGTTTTATAGTTAAACTTTTCATTTCATCAATGAGCATACTTGATTGAGGGCGTGAAGGATCTTTTGATGACCTTTTCATGACACTGTTTATATTATATTGTGCTAGAAGAATACACAATCACATAATCACAATGGACTACAAAGTACACAACCACAATATTTTGCAAATGAACTTCAAATGAAATTGTGAATGAAAAGGAATAACTTTGGTAATGTTCTTGACGTGACTGTCCCAAGTTTTGCTAGGAATAACTAACTTGTCGTTATGCGTAAAACAACATTTCAAAGAAAGATGCGTGAACGCTTCGTATACACTAGACGTCGGTTTGAAATGCGTTCAGGTTCTGATGTCAAATTGGGTTTTTGGCCGTGTGAAACCCAAATATAAGTAACTTAACATACATTTCAAACCAAACTACAAAAATTGCAAACAAAAATTATAGATAAAGACTGTGTCTTTTGCTTTCTTTCTTCTTACGGTGAATGAAGAAGAATGTTGATGCGATCACAGCAAATAATGAAGCGAGCAGGAAGAGGGCTGCAGCTCCTCCAGTATAGTAGTACGCCCAGCCATATTTGTACTGAAACAAGTAGAGGGCTAAGACATGAAGCTACAAAAAAGGGTTTGGCTCACGAAAAATCTATGCTGAAACCTCAAGATTTTGGGCATGGATTTATTCTTCTTGACGCATAGAGCCGGTGGACCAATTTGAAACAACTAACAGGTCCGAGGAATGACATTTCGAAATTTTAGGAGGTTTGTAAAATTGAATTATAAGCGGATTCTTTTATATTGACTCTTTTTATTTATTCCAACTTTCTTACCGGGTAGAGGACTCCGTGAGTGTTTTCGTTTTGATTGTCCTTCAGTTCATTGTAATATGTATAAGTGAGGAAAGCAGCAATAGAAGAGATTGCTGAAATTATTACTGTCACGCTTGAACCTTGTGATTCGAAAGCCCGCCAAAGGGCAAATCCTCAAAATTTGCTTCGGAAGGGAGTGTCACATATCGTCAGAAAACTTAGAAACCGTTTAGGTAGCGCTTCTGCACCCCAAAACATTAGCGCTGTCAAGTTATAGCTCTCATATATTTGGTTTGGTACACTGAGCCTGACTGAGCTCCGTTGGGTCGACGCACTTTTCATCAGCGTAATATGCATTTGTATGACTCGATGGAACAAACACTATCAGACGTTTTATATTAGGATACCACAGGCAAGTGAATCTAATACTACTCGATAAATTGAAAAAAATAATCAATAACCTGAAATCAGTAGTAATACTGAATGTGCCAACGAAAAGATAGGAGAGTGGAGAGTGCAGACGGCGAAGGCAATCGAACCGGCAGAGACAACGACAGCGAGTGCGAGGAGCAGAAGGGCGGATAGTTCAAAATCTGAAATGAGGTAGTTCTGGAGGACCTGATTAACGCTTTGGATCACCGCGGCGCACGTTTGTAGGCGGCGCAACATGTGCGCGACGAACGCGCATGAATTACGTGTCATTGTCGAGTCTTTCTCCAATTGGTTCAAAGATATTTGAAAGAAAGCTAATTGTAAACTCAGTTGACAAGCTAATAGTAGTTTGCATCAAATCTATTACTTACATATTGATATAGTAAGCATATTGATTACCTGAATAGTATTGCCGTAAATCGATTGGTTCAACTCCAGGAGATCGTCGTCTCAAATGGCACGAATACTCATTCAAATGGTCTAAATAAGTATTGGGGGTATAAATACTATGTAATCAGTTACTAGTCCGATTACAAAATATTGTTTACTATGGGAAAGAAAACTTCTCGAAATAGAGACTTACAGTGAATATTGAATATAGTATTGGATTACGCATCTAGTAAAAAATGATTTTGATTACCTCTTGCATGATTATACTGTACGATGAATATTTTTTGCGAAAATCCAGTTTTAAAAAGTGATTAGCATACTTACCCACTGCGTATCTGATCTCCTCTCCGTCTGGTTCATAGCAAAATCGGAATAATCCATAGAATTTCGTCCCTCGCATCTCATCAATTCTAACGTATCGGAAGGAGACCTAGAGATTCAAGTGTACGGTAAACTCAAAGAACACTACTTGCTTCTTAGCGTTAGCCTGAAGCCAGAAGACTTCCTTTACTTAAAATAAAAGTAATTCGTCGACAATTAATTTGTCTACAAACTAGATGGGATTTAATCGTGAAAAATGGGAGTTGCGACGCTCTTTTCTGTGTGCGGCGGTAAATTCGCGCACCGATTTGGTGGTCAAGCCGAGGACATTATGACATGGTAGCAAATATAGTACTGTACTTACCGAGAACAAGGCCGCGACGATAATTGTAGTTGCAATTAGGGAAACGATCACGGATAACCATAGGAAGATGAATCGACCACGCTCAGACACAGGCATTATTTATACAGAAGAAAAGACGATGATTATGAATGGTTTGCCACACCCTATTACTTTTCGGATAATGTATCTGAAAATATCTTAGGTTAATTAGGAACGCACCCTACCAGTACTGTACTGTAAAACTGTAAGGAAGCAAAAGTCGCCAAAGTTTCATAAATACATAGTTACAAGTTAGTACAAGCAGATATGCAAAAACACCCATGAAAGAAATACTAACTAAGCCAGAATCTAAATGTACAAAAGGTACAAATGGTGGGGCGTTCTTCATGATTATCCTCTAAAATAATATATTAAAATAAAACAATAATAGCATGAATTTTGTGCCAACACCGAGAAAAGTAAACATTGATAGGGTGTTAAAATGCAAGCACCATTTGCCTATGGTGTGCGTACCAATGTGACTAATCATCCCCACCTACAATTATTCACACAACGGCAAACAAACTCTTTTAGGGTGCGCACTAAATGTGCTGCATTCGCAAGAACCAGGATAATAAAATAAAACTACAAAAGTGAACTATAAGACTATAATACGAATAAAAAATGGGACCTAAGAGGTTGATGTGTTCCTTCATTGGAGAGCCTCTCCCAAAATGTGAAAAGTCTTAGGTAAGTTACGAATACGTTATGCTCACATGTTCCAATAACAGTACACGAAGACATAACACGAATAATATTTTGACAAGGATTTATTAAGTATTGATTTATTGATTGGAGCAAATAAATAAAGCCTGTGAACGGCGTGAGTTCGAACTCCTTTGAACGTGATTGGATGTGAGCATGTTTCCTCATTGTCTCTCTCTCATTCTCTCTCTCATTCTCTCTCTCATTCTCTCTCATTTCCTCCCTCTCTCTCCCTCTCTCTCTCTCTATTTTCTGTTTCTGTGTGTTATGTTTGAGTGAGAAGATGAAGGGTTTTGTCAGGAGACGACAGTTGGCATTCACTTGATGATAAGGGAGGATAGAGGGAGGAAAAAGGGAGGAAATAGGAGGATCATCCAATAGAGAGAGAGGGAGAGAGAGAGATAGGAGAGAGAGAGAGAGAGAGAAGGATGAGGAAAAAGAGGAATGAGCAGGATCCTGAAATGAGAAAGAAAGAAAGAAAGAGAGAGAGAGGAACAGAGAGATAAATGACCTAAATCACAATCACGTATATCACACTGAAATCTTAGTATTGTCACATGCATGTCTGCTGCAGGAGCTATGTAATGTACATAACTAGATACGTAATCCATATATTGAACAAGCTGTACTCACAGTAGGTAGTGGGTTAAACGTTAAACATCTCAAGTAACACAATATGCTAATTGCGTACCTTTCTGTGCCACCCGAAGAGCACATAAACTTACATATAATACAAGGAAATGCAGTTGACAAAAAAAACAGCGCAACGTTGTTATATTATTATTAAAAATCGAGGAGAGTACTTAAACTTAAGCTTAAGTAACTTAAACTATGAACTTTCGAAAATGACTTTTTGTTTTCTAGAATGTTGGAAAGTCTGAAGTTCGAGCATGTGACGAGAAGCTTAGTCGTATGTCAGACATATTTTCTAGCACTCTTTTTTTGTTTACAATTACGCTATTCCGCCGCAAGGACTTACGCGTTTATTTAGTGTTTTGAACAAAGAAACACTTCAAAAACATGTGCATTACATTTGTAAAATTCACACTAAATGTACATCACAAGCCGATAAAAAATTTACTACAATGTAACAACCTATGCATAAGTAAAAACTACACAACCTAAACAAAACCTGCAAATATAACAATAACGGTCTACAAGCTGAAGTAATTAAATAAACACACAAGCCGAAAAAACATAACCTAAATATTCACAACAATATTCGTTGACTAGAACACCGGTCAAAAATAAATGGGAATGTAAAACAACTGAAAACAGATCTGTAAAAACAAATATAAAAAACAAATTTTGAACATCTCCGTAGATGATGGGGTGCTGGGAAGACTGTGCATAATTATCAGGCTCAATCTCCAAATCATAAACATTCACTAATAAAACTTAGGAAAGTATGCAAGCGGTGAATTTTTTAAAATATAGTTCCATTCTTCTGATAAGTGCAGACCGGAATGTGATGTACAAGCGCTATTGCAACATAGCATAGCTACTAGCTACAAAATGTCAAATCACAAAATGAAAACAACAAATAGCCTACCTAATAGATTCATTATTATAAGTTCCATTCTAGGGCACATTTTTAATTCAAGAATTCCTACAAATTTACCATCGGACTGAAATTTCTGCGACTTGGGATTGATTTTCCATAAATAATCAATGGATAGAATAACTATGTCCAAGGCGTACAACTGTTACTCATAAAAGGAATGCACATTCAAGTTGAAAGCTCATGAGATGGGCCGCGCGCCAATGGATAATGGAAACTAAAAAAGGTGTGCCCAGAAGACGCCGCCCACCCAAAAGTGAGCGAAGGATGCGCGGCACACAAAGTTGTCTAATTGTAAGTAGATGAAATAAGAATAATGGCATGAGATTCGCAGGGGAAGTTCAGAAAAATCACGAACCTCACCAAGCCCTATATGGAGATTTTGTCAGGAAAATAGGGAGAGAAAGGAGAGAGGGAGGGAAAGAGAGGGATCGTGGGAACAACTAATTCAGAAGGCCAATGACCCGATCCTTAATCTGTTCATCGACTCCTACACAATTGTGGACTGCTTCATTGACTAGGTGATCCGAGATGTCCATCTTCAGAAGCGGTTCCAGTGTCTTCAGGCAGACGAGGCGGATCTGAAATACAAGATCATACATAATAATATATTGATAAACTTGGAAAGGCAATCAATCGATAATGACAAGAACAGATATCGATTCAGCGCCTTTACCTCCGCAGCGCTGCCACATTGCTCTTATGAAAAGGCTTGATAGCTCCTGCGACGAATAGAACCGACCCACCAATGCCTGCGCTGTTCAAACAGCGCAATATACCACTGCACCACATGCCCCTTCTCAGAAGAAAGATTTCCAATTACTCGGAAGGAGCACTGTAAGTTTCACCTGTTGATCCTCATTGTCCAGAAGTTCCCTTGAAACGATTCTCACAAGAACGTAGAGATCATTTGTGAAGAAGAGAGAATCGACGACAGACGGAGGGAGAGAGATCAGATGGAGCAGTAGACCCAGACACGCTTCTGGAAAAGATAATCAATATAAGTTGTATGGAAGTACTCGCAGAGCTAAGCATAAATACGTGCCAGATAGAGGCGGCGCTCACATTTCAGGTGCGATGTTTGCTAGACAAGCGCCGCCCGCACACTGTTGCTACGAGCGGGTATACGTCTAGTGCCTATGCTGTATGTTAACCACTAAACCATGTGTCCTTACAAACTACAAAGACATATAATCACGGTACTTACTTGAGGCATTCTTGTTTGCGAACTGAATAAGAGAGCTTCCAAGATCCGGGTCCTTATTGCTCACAATTGTTTGAATTACAATTTCTGAGTTCTCTGCAGGGAGCACAGAGTGCAGATGACAGACGAGGTGCAGAATCAGAGAGGAGTTGACGGGGATCAGTTTCAGAAGACTGTGCATGAAATCCTCGTCGAAATGAGCTAAAACAGTACAGTACTTCGAAAAACTTAGTAGTAAGTGTTAAGACAACGTTGCCCTTATGTGACTGTGGGTACTGTAAGTATAGTGAGTTGCGAACCAAGCCAAGGCACACTGGATACATATTCAGAAAAAAACCCTGCTACAGTAATATAGCAGTTTTCTCATTTATGAGCTAGCAGTAACAACACGACAAAGAGGGACAGCGATTTGATTCCAAATTCTAGGAGTTTTCACGTGACCCAACCCTTTAGAGGACATACAAAGGACTTCAGGGACCCAGGATTCAGGAGGGCGACCTCAGAAACCTACCAAAGTGTCGTAGCGGCATATTCTCTCCTCGTTCAACAAGAAGAGCCAAAAGACTGAGAGCCGAAGCTTCTACTTCCAATAGGACTCCGTTTCTCGGGACGCTTTGGGCTGAATAGAAATTACGTTGGACTGGATATTGATTTTCTTGATATTGGTTTTGATTAGTGCAGTAGTTCGTTTCAGTATATATGGGAATGTAGATGTTCAACATACGATATACGTTTCAATATATGGGAGTGGAGATGTTCAACATACGTTTCAATATATGCGAATGGAGATGTTCAACCTACGTTTCAATATGTGTGAATGATATGGGAGTGATATGAGCGAACGTACAAAATGCAACAAAAAACGAACGCTCACAAGAAAAGAATAAAGTGCATTCTTACCTAACTGTGATGGAAGATCCGTTTCTAATAAACATACGAGTACATTAGAACAGACTTTGGCCAGGGAAAAGAGACACGACACTGCGGCTGAACGGACGGGCGTACTTTGGTCCTGAAAATTAACTTATTCAAAACATGGCGTTGGTAGGGTGTGATAAACTATTTTTTTTCTAGGTCTGTTCCTGATATGAATAACTAATCAAGGACATACAGACAATTAAACCCAAAATATTACTGTCAGTATCTGAAAACGTGGAATGTTACATGGTTTCTATAATCCTTGAAACACTGCGCAGTGTTTTAGAGCGCACTGAACTAATTCGACAAATTTATAACCGTTCGTACTTACTAATTGTAAGTGTACTAATCGTTCATAGTTCAATCGTTAAATTCATAGATTGCCAATAGTTTACACGTCACACTGAGGGATAGAATAGCTCACCTGAAGATATAAATCAGCTAGAGAACGTACAAATGACATGTCGTTTTCGCTGAGAACATTGCAAGGGATACGCGGATCAGTTTTCTCCTAAAATATACGAATACAGATAGGTTATAGCATTATAACAATGTCTGGGCCTCTTTCTGTAAATTACAACTACAGTACACTTACAGTACCACAACATTTGTTGTAGATACTGTAGTGCGCTAGCCTACGCTATACCGTAATAGCACATCTTACGCCAGTCATACTCAAAAACTACGGTATTTTCAGTATAAGAGGAATACAAACTATTGGACAAACTGGAAGAAGGTTTACAGTACTGCAGCACTACAAAGGTCTCACATAGTTGTAAAGAAATAGAAAATAGAGAATAGAAAAACTGACTACAACAGAAGCCAACACTCGCAGGGATTCAATGTGCTGATCGTCGATTTGAGAAATGGAATAACTCAACTGGAAAAAATGACTTTTTTACAAACTAACACTAGAAAATAACATAAAACGTTTTGAAGTCTTGTACAATGACTAGGTTGCAACTTCCCCGCCACCCTGTTTACCCGAGTTAAAAGTATGGTATGCCTCATTTGCTAATTAGGAATTATTCCTAATTGTTCGGCCTCACAGAATCAGAATTGTGCCCTACCTCAGCCTTTTCCGCAAACCAGTCGCTCAATTCTTGAGTGAGGTGTCTCAGTAATTGTGCATCGTGACAATTGTGAATGTCAACTTCAAAATTGTCGAGAGCTTGACAGAGAGAGGAGAGACGGTCTTCATGCCTAAAATATACATTAGATTACTGAATTTAACAACCCAGCCGATTCTCCGCCTATGAGGAGCTGTTTTGCTTAGGCATGCGCGTATAAAACTTCAGTTTTACCTACCAGGTTCACTTTAAAAGGATATGACGGCAGCTTTTCGAAAAGTAAAATGTACAACTACATTCCGTGTATTTTTTCTAAGTAACATTGAAAAGTAATCCAAACACAAAAACCTTCTGTTATGCCGCTTTAACAGCCCTACCACCACGACTTTGACTACTGTAGCATATACGGGAACTCCGCTAAGCATAAACAGCGGCAGCGGCGCGGAATTCGCGAACGTAAGCCACTTTCTTTTCACCGTAGGAAACCTCTTACTGTATATAATTCCTAATAATGTTCACAACATGTGAAGCCGTTCCTTGGCAGATGTCCAATCTACAATCAGTCGTGGCCCTCAAAACATCCACTATTTCAGCGGCCACCAGTGAAGGGTCGAACACCCTTTCATACATAGCTGCTGTACACAGACGAACTGAAAAGAAAGCTACAGTACGCTGCATACACTTGCAGTACCTCCACTCCATAGATATAATTATGGTAAACAACGCAATACGTTACGGTACATCTATATCTCAAACACGCGCAGATAGAGTAAGCATGCGCAGCGACTACGGTAACTAAACTATTCTAAGGCAGGAATCCAGAAACCACACACATAGTAAGGACATACCATTTTGTAATAAATTTCAATGAAAAATGGCAAAGCAGGATCATATTCCGTTTTTTTGAAATTGAAAGTAAAGTATATTATTAAAAAAAAAACTTTATTTCGAAGCAAAGGACTGATATTATTAGTTGAATGATATTGCCGATATGCGATATGATCAAATCTTTCGATATGCTAACTAATATGTAAAATTAAAATAAATTATTAAACAAGCAATAATTACTAAAAAAAACTATGGCAACGAATTCAACTCTAACTGACAATGAGTAGCACAGGGACTAAAATATACAAGCATGGACCAAAACAAACTATAAAACCCTACAATCACACTTATTAATTGATACATTCATTATTGATACGTAAACTGATTATTGATATAAGAATGTTGACATTAAGAAAAGAATAATACACATGGTTATAAAAGTTTCCCCACAGTAGGCCAACACAAGGAGAAATGCGCTAATGTAACGCTACCACCGACAGTGCACAACTAACACAATTATTGGGGCCGTATACACCAATAAACGTTGCTACCATAATGCCGACAAACAAAGTCATCGTGCTACAGGTTTTCGATGAATACATCACATCACAGGAAACTTAACTATAGGCATTTCCTAATGATTGTAAAAAAGCACACTTCTAGAATAATTATCCCGCCCCACACCGCTTCCTTTAAAGTTTTTCCAAAAAGAACACAGGGATTGGGACAGGGCACGACACAGTGCATGTGTAGAAACAAGCATAAATCTAGAGGCAAAAAAGGGCATTCACGCTTCGGTATACACGCGGTTGTAGAACGTACACTGGACAAAAACACTCCCAAGTTGTTCCGAACGCGAACACAATTTGCATATAATACATGGGGATGCAAATGTCCAGGGTTCATTTCAAAACCACGTGTCATATCCCTTTAAATGTCTTCCTGTCTGAGGATATTGACGAGTCTTCTGAGTACAGCATCCGTCAATTCTTCCACAAAGATTCCCCCGGGTGGAATCTCGAATGGATCATCTTCATCGTTACTACTCTCATCGAAGAGGAACGAGGAGAGGAGCGGCTTCGGACGGGCACTGGAATAATAATCAATATATTCAGTTCTATTTACGCCACTCATTTTATATGGCATAGGTGGGGCAGCGGAACTGAGACGCAGTCTCGCAGGCGTTGCACACTACGGCGATTCGACTCTTACAACGGTCACACTAAACCTCATTATAGTACACTTATAGCAAGCTAAGTTGCGGAGGTGAAATCGCTTCAACCAAAAACGCAGAGCACGCCGGACAGTGTATTTTAAGCACCGCCCCAAATTTCAGGTGAAAATTTAAATGAAAAGAAAAGAGATGCGAACACTCCCTTACTGTGGTTCATGTCCCGGGTCGATAGATCCATCCGGGCGTTGGTGTTTATAGAAACAGTGCATTCCAAAAGGGCAGTTGAGGGTGTCCTAAACAAAAAAGAGGTCATGTATCGAACACCAGATCTAATGACTTCCTCATATGTTCCGCTTGAAACATTCCACTTTGAAAGACGCATGTTTCTCGTTAATTGACAACGGTCAGAGTAATTTACCACAATTCTGAAAAAAAAATCCAGAGCAGGCCGGAGGCCGGACCGTGTATGTCAGGCACGAGACGCGCGCGGAGTTCAGATCTCTTGCGAAGACGGGTCTAACCTTAGCCTTCACAGGTCAATTCTCTGTATATAAAAGCCTTCTAACAAAGCATACCTTATAATACTTGCACACTTTCTTCTTCGTGTTTTCCTTGTACAATTCCAAAAGAACCTTCTTTTCGTCCTCATCTTCTACCCAAATCACAGAAGGTATCACAAAATTAGAATGGACACGGCATTCGGGGCAAGATCTGAACAAAAGATATAAATTAACAGAAAATAAAGGGCAACGGTAAGATAAACAGGTCTTACCCTACAGGAGTACGAAACTGAGTCCTAGTTTAGTACTAGGGCCAACTGGCCTACAAGGTGCCAAAAAATCCCGACCAAACACCCACATACATTTCAGAATGTTTCAATGGGAAGTTAAACAAAACGACATGAGTGAAAGTTACTTCTGAAGTCAACCAGTCATAAAAAGTCAATTAAGCGCAATACCCAGTGTAAAAGGGACAACGAGTGGAAACAGCCGAGAACGAGAAAGGAGAGTAACTATAGTTTACCGGTTAACCCTTGCGCAACAACTGGCGGACCATGTAGTAAGCCAGTATTTTTTCCCCGGAAGACAATGAGTCTAGCAAAACATTGCTAATACAACCTGCTAACTAGCATTTACGTCACTTAACTCCACTACACCACCACACACCTGACAACATTATCCTCAAATTCCTGTTGTTTTCTCCAATTTCTAATGCAATCGAGGCAGAAACAGTGATTACACTTCTCCAGAATACCGAAACGCATCTCCTGGAAAGTGTAGGTAAAACGAGTACCGGAGGGCATAAACCCAAAAATTGAAAGCAATGTCGAACTTGAAAAGCTTCGTTGTAATAAACAAAAAAAAACAAAAACTGAAGCACAACTAAAATTTATCATCTCTTTGAAACATTCAAATATTACAAATGTGTACCTTTTCCCAAATCTTCTCCAAGCAAATTCCGCACTCTTTGGCAGAACTTCTCTGTTGGACAAAAGCCGTTTCACACGCTTGTTCATGACGAGCCAAACATTCCTGCAATGACACACATTTCAAATTTCAACAGTTCTTAGTCTACTTTTTACTATCCCACATCCACAGCATAGGAATGGAAGGGCCTAGCAACCAGGAAAGTTTATAAGTGGTGTCAAGAACGATATTCCACTCAAAAATACAAATGTGGAAAAGCATTCCTTCTGTGTCTACCTAAGGATCTAGACTACATGAGGTGTTTCATGCAAACGCCCGATGCGTCAACTACGTCTCCCACCTGTGTATGTCTCTGTTGTTGTGCTGGATCAAATGGATGCAGTGTGGCTTCCAAACAATATTCACACATTACTCCATGTACAAAGTCGCAACTGAAGAGATAACGATTGGTATACAAAGTGGTACAAACTTAAAAGAACACAACAAGGAACACACAAACTACAACTCACTTATCGCCTTTTGGACAGTCGCCAACTTGGAAGTACGGACAAAGTGGGCGTGGTTTCTCCGTGGGGTTGGATCCCGCCGCCTGCGCGTAGTTTGCTGCTGCAATCAAAAAGAAAGATAAGTACCTTGTGCCTAAGCTACAAATAACCCGATTTCGGCCAGTACTGGTTATAAGTCATATTATCGTCTCCACTTGCCCAAAGTTGTAATCGTAGATATGCAGCAAAAACTAGTATAAGTGAACCCTGTCATAGAGAATCATAACGGTTTTACTCACGATTTTTCTTCCAAGAAGGTACAAAGGCAGGCGCGTTCACGTTAAAATCGGACAACTTTTGTGGTTTCGGGACCGTCATCGTCATCTTTGTGCGGACAGATGACGATGGGGTAGCCGAGGAGCTGGATTCAGTTCTGAAGGGATGGTAAGGTTAGGACCATGACTGAACAACTGAGGATTATAGTCAACCGATGGTCGGACTGCAATCACAAAATTGCTGATAATATTAAACAATGGCCATAAAGCTGACGCTAGACGCTAGACAGCTAACCCAAAAATCAGAAGACAGACGACAGACACCTAGGGATCTAGGCTCCTTGGTCACTGGAAACTGGATACCAGTTCAAGTTTCGTCAAGTCTTCCACTTGAAAACTAACAAGAAACGTTAGAGTTTAAAAGACATACGTCCTACTGTAGTTACCCGTAGATGGGTTCTCAGCATCTCGCTTCGGTTTCACGTGATCGTATCTGCATCCCGTGCTGTAGTTACATCTGAAATTTATTCAATCACTAAAGCAATGATCTAGCTTTCTCTCAAAAATTAATACAGTTTATAATTTGTTTATAAGTTTAAGAAAATTTCGACACGCTTCTTTCAACACACACGAATTGCGCCATTGTTGACATCTCGATCCCTAACCACTAGTTACTCGTGTTTAATACAGTCTTGATAATTCGTGAGTAACATTCTTTGTTTGTGAGTTACGGAGGGTTAGTATTTATATGGTAATAACGCAAACACTCTTACTTTCCAGCTTGATAGAAACGACACACTGTATCTGGTCTTGATGAACGGTCATGTGAATATGAACATCTGCAATACAGTAACCATGTAAGTCAACATCGAACACATCCAATTGTCAAAGTTTGATCTAGCCCCAACACATCAATCAACTTACTATTCCTAACATTATTATATCTAATTCAATATACTCCATAAAAAACGTGTGTTGTTGAAAAAAGGTTACAGTACCTATCTCCTAATGCGCAACACCCGCTCGAGTAGTACCGGCATAACACCTCCTTTCTTGAGGATGAGGCCATACCTGGAACATTTTCAATATTAAACTATTCAAACAAGAAAATAATCTGAAAGAAAGCAACAATGCGACAATAATAAATAAAACAAGTATACATGAGAACAGGATGAAACTCATAACAGGCGTTATGCACAAAGAATCCCTAGAAACATTAGTATGTATAGCATAAGAATACACATAGTCACCCCCTACAAAATATTATTTATACTTTTACAGACCAATGTAGCACCATAAGACATCAGTTCAAGGATTGCCTGTAAGAAAACATCATCAATTCATAAACAGGGAAGATGTTTATTGTATTGGCACCAATAATAAACTACTCACTTATTCCTCAATTTAGCATTACAACAACAAAAAAAGAACGATGTAAGCATCAAATGATTATGCGGCTTGGAATTTTAAAAGTAAGGAGACTGGCAAGCACTATTTTAGCAAATAAAAAACACTTCGTTTGTAGCTAACATCATCACTGACACGTTATCATGAGAATAGTACAGACATTTTCAATATGATTGATTATGCTAATTCAAGAATACTGTACTGTAGGCAAGAAGGCGGAGCTTAGTTACAAACTTAAAACTAAAACCGATAGCTTTTATTATGCTTTTTCCCGGAATACCGTAAGAAGCAAGAAGGCGGAGCTTAACTACGAACTATAACTAATAGCATTAGACGAGAGGGAAAAAAGCTTCACAATAAAACAGTCCTCAAGCATCACTCTCCCTTTATCTTATTCATACAAACTAATAATTATTGAATTTCATCACAGAGTGACTAAACAGACTGTATACTTACAATTTATCAAAAAATATGCACAGACCTCATATATGTACAAGATAATACAAGTTCGCCACGATATCACAGAAGATCACTTATATGTAAATCAAATAAAAAATTGAATACAGCATGGCAGAAGACCGCCAATATACAAATGAGTGCTGGTGGGAGGAGAAAATCGTGCACTATGGCTACTTGAACACAATTTAGCACAACTCCATCCGGAGGATGTCTAGATCGATAGCGTGAACGCTTATATGCCCTGTATGCAAATATGTCGCATGCAAAGAGGTAGGACCAAGGAAATACGTGCATTATTTTGGAAAACAAGTAAACGAACCAATGGAATACGACAGTAGACCCCCGAAATGCCTGTATTATTTTGGAAAACACGTCAACGACCCAATTGAATACGAAAGTGAAGCACCGAAATGCCTGCACTATTTTGGAACATACGTAAACTACACAACGGAATAGGAAAGTAACAAATCCCCAAAATATCCGTAGAAGGTTCTTTTGAACTGTAACACCCTGACCAGGTCCAGTTGAGAAACGGGTAGTATTATTAAACTTACCGGAAGTGGAATATCTACCTCTATTCCTATTAACATCATACCGGTCACCTTCAGTGAAGGTGTCACCACGAGCATTATAAAACGTGGAAGCACGGGGCGTTGGCTTTGCAGGTAAGATTCGCTGACTGAAAAACAAATCCAATGAAAAGTGAATGTTCCACGTAGATACTGATTACTTTCTTCAAGATAAACAAAATGAGCAATGAGATATATGAATGAAAGGCGTTCCACAAGTGAGAGGTCTATGAATGCAGATTACCACTACCGTGGTTTATGTAACTAACGATTGTCAAGGCGCACTTCGACTTGTTAGATATTCAATTCAACTCACGCAACCTGTTAAATTGATTGATCAGAGAAACGCTTGCTCTTTGCAACTAGAAGCTAGAAAAGATAAAACAATTGCCGCCTAAAAAGACTAAATTAAAACACATACGTCCGCTTTGGCTTTGGTTTCACGTGATCATATCTGCATCCCGTGCCGTAGGAACAGCTGAAATATAATAAAATGTACTGTATCATACATAGCACATTCGATGATCCCAAACCTTTGTTAATAAGTGTTAATAAGATTCAATCCATTCTTAAACGTTAATAATATAGAGCAAACCGGCTCACTTTCCAGCTTGATAGAAACGACAGACTGTGCCGGGTTGTATTGAACGGTCGTGCGAGTAGGAAGACCTATAAGTAGAATACAAAATCACATAGTACAGACCGAAAGCCCTATACAGCTAGAAACCCACTTACAATTAGACCTCTGCCTATGAGCAAGTCGTACATACGCGACTCACTATCCCTAGTATTATTATACGTTTCCTGACAAAAAATCGTACAAGACACCGAAACTCCCGCATAAAACACACGCAAGAAACACGTTTGGATGAAAATGGCTACAGTACCTGTATCCAGTTGCACAAGCGGATCCGTTCACCTCCTTTCTCGAGGATGAGGCCATTCCTGGAATAGTTTACAATATAAGAATATAGTTAAACCATAGCAAACATAACAAATCATCCACAAGAAACACAAACCAGTAGCCCACCAACAATAACAATTCTGTTATATCTCACTAGCCTAAAATGCGTGGAAGGCATACACATAGCGAATGCCTGAAAAGCTACGCATCTTGAGCACAACTAATAATATATATTCACGGATTAACACGACTAAACGGTCCAGTCAGTCACAAAAAATGTCGAATGTAATATAATAGCAGATGAGATATCAGTTCAACAGGAGTGCCTGTGCTAACAAAACACAATTAAATCCAACTTAAGACAGATGTTTATTGTATTGGCACCAAAAATAAACACACTCGCAATAAAACCGCACACGTACATCGTTCGTCTCTTTCTAATATTATGCGTATATAGCTATAGACATCAAATTATCAAATAAGAATAGTATAAAGGCGAGGTCCGAAAACGTTAGCATTGAAGAAGGCGGAGCTTAACTACGATACTTCAAACTACAGCCAATATAGCCTTAGATGAAAGGAAGAAAAATCTCCGCGTCGAAATAGACCTCAAGCATCACTCTCATTATCTTATTCACAAAAATACTAGTTATGGAATTTCTACACAGAGTAAAGCAGACTACGAGACTATACACTTTTTACGTTATCTAAAATATACACAATACACACACACTTCATATATGTACACGATGTTTGCCATTTTGCCAACAACTGGTCACTACAATATCACAGAAAACCAACTACTCATTGTTAGTCGAAAAACCAAATACATGGACTATGATATGATTACCCTATTAAGGGACGGTAATATAAGCGCCCTTGCCCTCAAGGCAATGTTCTTTTAAACTTGGGTAACTAAACCTAAAAGGACGACGAGCAAAACGAAACAAAAAGGCAAGAATATGGGAAAACAATGGAGCAAAAACTCAGCTTGAACGTGATTTATAAGTAGAAGAACTCCATTCGGAGGGGGTCCAGTGCGACCTGAGTGCTTGTATGCTCTGTATGCAGCTACGTCTCTCAGAACTTGGATGGAGGAAACTATTGCGTCAGTTAGTTTGAAAAATATGTAAACGAGCCACCCGTATATGTAAGTAATCAATTTCCAAATTTCCAAAAAAGGGTTCGGTTCATCAGCCGGTATATCCTGACCAGGTCCAGTTTGAGATCTTCCACTCCGGTTTCCATTATATCTCCACCCTTCAGTGTGGGAATAATTCTGGGCATTATACAAGGTATCCCCTTGAAACTCCGTCATTGACGTTTGCAAGGTTCGGTACCTCGGCTGCCTGAAAATTTGAAGTCCACGTTTCTAATATAGACAATGCAGAGAGAGAGAGAGAGAGAGAGAGAGAGAGAGAGAGAGAGAGAGAGAGAGAGAGAGAGAGAGAGAGAGAGAGAGAGAGAGAGAGAGAGAGAGAGAGAGCGAGCGAGCGAGAGTGGTTGCAACTCGAACAAAATCCAAATAACTAACTACAAATGGAACTTACCGGGGTTTCTGTGGAGCAAAATCACGTCCGTCACCGCCAAAGGCCCGTTGATGCATATAAAAACAACGCTTTCCGAACGGACACTTCTGTTTATTCTGAAGATCACCATTAAAGTAGGGCACGAACAAACAGGCATCCCTTTTTTATCATACAAACATTTAGACAATGCAGAGAGAGAGAGAGAGAGACATACAGACAGAGTCTACGTTCTCTACGGCATATTCGCGGCGGCTATAGGACGGCTAGTTAGGCGGCTATTCGGCGACAAGAGAAGTCTGAGGGCGCGACAATCATTGAAGGCGGGGCGAACTCGCCGGATAGCCGCCGAATAGCCGCCGGACACTCTCTCGGCGAGGAGGGTCCAGAGAAAAATACCTTTCTTCCGAAAAAAATATATAAACGATAAAAAAATGAAATTGACCAACATGCCCGAAGTCACGCTTTACAAAATTGTATCGAGACACACAGCATGGTGCTAGGGTCTCGGGGTTAGTGCTAACCTCAAACTTGGGTAATTAAACCGACTGAGACCCCGCATTCCGCTCTCAAAAGAGAAATGTGAGTCGTATCGCTCGTGTGTGCACAAAACCCCGATAGCCGCCGAATAGCCGCCGGATAGCCGCCGCATTTTCGCCTGAAACAAGCAAGTTCGCAGCGGCTATCGGGCGGCTATCTGATAGCCGCCGCATTTTCGCCTGTTTTGGCGAGTTCGCGGCAGGTTTATCCTCGCCGAATAGCCGCCACTTTTGCGGAGCGAACTTGCCTAGGCCCAGATAGCCGCCGCGAACATGCCGTCAATCATCAGAGGTGAGAGAGAGACAGAGTTGTATGTCCTGCCTTGATGCAGTTATGCCTGTGATTGGAAACATTGGAAACAGTTCCCTAGAGCAGACACATTAATACATCTATTTTATACATCTAACGTGATAGTTTTTTTTATAACATAAGACAGTACAAACTTCACCTTGAAGTAGGTACACAAGGTCTGTTTTGTGTTCTTCTTGAACATTTCTATCAGCAATTTCTTCTCGTTTTCATCTTCTATCCAAAATACAGAAGGAACCACAAGAGCTGAACGGACACGGCATTCAGGACAAGATCTGAAAACAACAAAGAGTGGGGGTAAAACCTGTGTAAAACCACTATGATGTGACAAGGACCTAAAAAAATCTTACCCTGTTGTGATAATTTGCCTCAGCCTCGACCTCAATGTCTCGTTGTTTCGGTCCCTTAGTTTTTCTCATCTCCCTATGGGAGTGGGAGCACACTCCTAGACCTAGTGCACAGCGCCACATAACTCCACACGATACATACAAATCCACACACCAGTGTCCTACCTTCAGAATGCCACGTAGCAATACAAACTACAAAATGATCAATCAACAATTATTATCACAACACATGAAATTTCAACTCTTTCACATTTAACTCATGGACTCGTTAAATGGTAGTATTTTTACAGTAGGACAATCAGTCGCTTTAGTAGATTATTACCTGGTTAATTGCTTGCTTTCCTGCTGGCTTCGCCAATTCCTAATGCAATCGAGACAGAAAGAGTGTTTGCATTTGTTCAAAATACCAAAGCGTAATTCCTGAAATATGCGAATTTGAATGGAGTTTTTTTTAAAGAGTACAAGACAAACACAATGCAAAAGAGTAATAATTATAATACGATAATAATCATACACCATACGAATCATTGAGGCGCAAATGTAAATAATAAACTCAAATTAACCTTTTCCCAAATCATCGCCGAACAAAGTCCGCACTGTTTTCCAATGCTTCGCTTTTGCAAATAAGCTGTTTCACTCGAGTGGTCGCATCCAGCTCCAAAAGCACACCTGAAACATTACATTCACTAAATTAATAAAAAAAAATCACCTTTAAGTAGGTGCATACTGACTGTTTTGTGCTCTTCTTGAACATTTCTATCACCAATTAACCTTTTCCCATCATTCGTGAATAAAGTACAACAACTAACTTTCCAGACTGATAGAAACGACAGGTCGTAGTTCGCCGTGGTGCCTTTGAAGTTGAACTGCCATGCGAATATGGACATCTGTGATATAATAATATATAATAGTAATAAAATATGCAAGAACCATGTACGGGCTCGTGCGCGGGTCTCATTTGTCATGTAAGGGTAGCAAATAGTAAACAATTCTTATATCATACGGAAGTTCAATATACTTTAGTTACTCTAGTTCCAGTAGAATTACTGATTTACTGTTCGTCAAATTTTTTTTCACTATTTTTTCGGGAAGCACATATTACTTCAACCTTCAACTCAAAAGGGAAAAAGTATAAACTTAAATAGAACAATACCTATCTCCCAACAAACAGCACCCGCGTGAGAAGTAACGACATTGTATATCCTGTCTTGATGCAGTTTCCATGCCTGTCAATTGGAAAATCCCAATTCCCTAAAGCAGACACATTAATACATCTACTTTAAAGCTAAATAAGGACAAGGACCTAAAAAAACTATATAGATAATAATAATGAATATAACACGACTACGCGCAGTACAAATACCGACTTTTCAAGAGAATGAATATTATAATAAAAGATACACTATGGCAGATTTTACTGCGCTAAATATACTTTCGAAATAAGGCGAATATAGTATACTATTTATATTACATCAGCAATAATTTCTAACAAGCTTTACACTGCAAAAAGCACAAACTAATAGCGACGGGTGAAGGCAACAAATGTAAAACATCAGGTTCAGGATATTGACATATATATATGTAGTAGATACTAGATACACAGGCACAGATATATACATTTCACACTTTCACAACAAGCAATGTAAGCAACTAACACGCCCACACACAAGGGAAATACTTGGGGCAAACTTTACTCTCTAACAATAAAATAAGGGAAACGAATAACTATCATGATGAAAACGGGAATAAATACAGACATCTCACTCGGATGGATACTGTCCTCACAAGCATACTTTTAGAGATAATAATAATACATAAAGAAAAGTTGTAAAATAAAATTGAACCAACGCATATGACAAGAAGAAGAAGGGGTATTGCACGCTATAAAACTCAAGGCACGTAGTTGATGCAATTCCAGATTCTGTTGCTTCACATTATCGAGCAAGACTGAAACATTACTATATTTAATAACGGCACATGGGGGTTGTTGGCCTGTCGGCAAATTATTATATTGCAAAAAATACTAACGAAGTTGTTAAACCAACAGCAGACAAAGAAGTAGAAAAACATGATTTTTTACATATAGTGGTAAAAGAGCTAGTGTTAGGCAGACGTTCTTAGTCCTTCTTATAAGTGAAAACTTTATTCGAAAAAGGTTATTCGAAACCTCGGAAGATTCAAAAAATAATCATACATACATTCAACATACAAAACATACATCATATAAAAAGCTATTATTATAACCAACCTTTGTGGAAGACGGCTGAGCAGCCCGCTGTCCCCGGGGATGGTTTCTCGGTGAGGAAGCGCTAGAAGTAGTTAAGAATAAAGTCAACTGAGTCAAACCTTTTCATGTTGCTTGGTGTTTCCTAATTAACGTCCCCAATTTGCCATCAACCACCTAGCCTATACCTTAGCGAAACAATAGATGAATAGCCATAAAACAGTCACATAACATTACAAGTATGATTTCGGTATTTTGTGTTTTGCGTAGCACTTTCGGAGTCCCGATTTATGTTCAGATACAATAAAAACTCCCGGTTCACATCTTCTACTAATTCATAAGTTCACTTATAAAAGAAATAAAAATAAACCAACCGTTGTTGCTCCCTGTCCCTGGCCTGCATCCTGGCAGCATGTTCTGCATCGGCCGCTGCTACACGTTCTTGCTCTTGAAGATGCATCGCGAGGGAAAAACTATAATGAAGATGTATATTCTTTTTATTCTCAAACTCTTATATTTTATTGTTCGTAATTTCAATTTCCGTTCTGCAAGATAAAAACAAATGGCAGGAATATATCGAGCCACCAATAAGACAGACAAGACTAAAAACAATGCATACACTACACACACATCAGTGCATTACTTTGCCTAAGTTAATATATTATATGTTAAAAAAGAAAGAATTGAAGAAAACAACATCACTCACTCATCTTCCAGTGTTCTTTTTTGTCGGTCTTCCGCTTGCTGAGCCTCTTGACCAGCTTCCGCACTAAGAAATGTTCTGAAATCAAAAGGAATATACAACGCGAAGATAATATCAATGAACAATAGCCATAGTCCTTATAATTATAAAAGAAAAACCTGTGTAATGAATCTTACATGAAACAATGAAAGGCCAAAGGAATGGGGTACCCATAAATCTAGTGATTCTCCAATCTCCAACAATCAACAAACTATACTATAAACTGCTTTCTTATATCTCAATCTCGTTTACATTTTTTATATTTAAACTTTAAACGCAGATGTTGTTTGACAATATAATCTTATCTTAGTTGCGTCAAAGCAGGATGAGTACAAAATCGAATATATCGTCATGACAACGATGAAATATGTCAGCAGAACAGGACAGACAATAATAAAGAAAAAGTAAAGACGATAAAATCTGCTTTGCAAAGTAAGTCTGGAACATTACATCTATAGAGACACCCCAAAAACCACATTCACTTGTTTTAGAAACAACTTTCCAATAAGCGCTACTACGTCTGACGAAAGGCAATAAGTATATGAATGAAGAACAAAAAAATAAACTGACTGGAATGCATGATTGACGAAAACCGAATCTCCTTCTGTATTTGAGAGTGTTTCCCAAACTACCGATTCTTGTTGACCGAATCCACTGTCAGTACACAGTAGGAACAATTCGTTCTAAATAATGAGCATATCACCATACAATATACTTACAAACAAGATAAACATACAGATACATGAATAATATACAGATGATTATCATATAAACAAGTATAAACTGGGCGCTGGGCAGAAAGCGGTACACAAAATCGTACACCTACCGCCCTCGGAGTTACTGAGACGACCTACGGAGACTATTCGAAATTTGAAACTCATCACTAATGCTAATGGGGTTTCAAAGTATCACAAAAATTCGGCGTGATTCTCTCAATAGTACCGTATTTCTGCACAAAACTTGCATATATAATATGAACAATTAAAAAATATTCTCGTGTAGTTCCAAAATACTGTACATTTTCACCATACAATCTTGGAAACCCCATAAACAGCATGTTTCACCAAATACTAAAAACACCACCCCCACTTAGCGCGCACTGCGTGACTAGTTCTGTCAACAACAAAATGAATAAATAATAAAACCAACCTGTCTCTTATAAATAGTGCTGAAATGATTATTCCTGAAGAGAACGGCGACTTCTCCATCACTCAGGTTCTGGTTCAATTGTTCGAGACCTAGAACGAGAAGAATAAGTGTACGTATGTACGTAAAGTAGTATTGAAAGTGGTCACAAATTTCTCTTCTGGCACACGATTTGCTTATAATCCACTTAAATGTAGTATGTAGTTGTTCAGCATACGTTTCAAAACTACGTATGTACAACAGTTTAAGATATGTGTAGGTAACAAGTAACTGAAATAAGAATGTACTGCCTAAGCCACGAATGTAATATAACAATAATCAGAGTTTCTACATAAAAACTGAATGAAATAATTTAAAAAAAAAAGTTCACTCACCATAATACGTCAATTGACTCGCAGAATTGTGCAAGAAATCTCGAATAATAAATGAGTCGTGGAAATTTTCATCCACTGATTTCACAATCGCCTCATTATATGATAATGGTTGAATGACACGCACTGAAATTATAAAAAATATTTAAAGCAAATCACACTACATAAAAGCAAGACTCCTAAGATAAGATATTCAACAATATCAACAGCAAAGGGTAACTGCCTTTCTGTGGACCTTACCTTACCTCTAACAATAAGGTAAGTAAAGTAAAGATCGCACAGAGTTTGCTTTTGTTTTACTTAAAGGGACAGACCGATCAAAATAAACCTATATTTACGATACGTCATAATGACTATCAAGCATTTTTATTACAATATATACAAACTAAATTTTACATTTATTCGCCCTGGAAAACTTTTTTCCGATGCGCTCAACGTATATGTATACCATAAAACAGCAGATTTCAAAGCTACATATGCAAATTTTAATCGTATTATAATTTCACTATAAATTTGCATAGACAAATATGATATTTGCGGTTTTACGGTATACATATACGTTAGCGCATCTGAAAAAGTTTTCCAGGGCGAATAAATGTGAAATTTAGTTTGTATATATTGTAATAAAAATGCTTGATAGTCATTATGAACGTATCGTAAATATATGTTTATTTTTATGGGTCTGTCCCTTTAAAGCGAAATGCCGGCCGGTTTTTGAAACACATCTAGAACAAACGAATAGAAGGGTTTAGCAACCGGGAAAGTTTATAAGTGGTGTCAAGAACTATACTTCACTCAGATATGCAAATGTTTAAAAGCATTCCTTCTGAGTCTACCTAAGGATCTGGGATCTTATATCATTTTCAAGGAAAACACAGATTATATGAGATGTTTAATGAAACACATGATCAGTCAACCAACTATGCTCCCACCTGTATATGTCTCTGTTGTTGTGCTGGATCAAATGGATGCAGTGTGGCCTCCAAACAATATTCACACATTACTCCATGTACAAAGTCGCAACTGAAGAGATAACGAACCATTGGAATATACAAAGTGGTACAAACTACAAGTACTACAAGGAACACTACAAACTACAACTCACTTATCGCCTTTTGGACAATCGCCAACTTGGAAATATGGACAAAGTGGGCGTGGTTTCTCCGTGGGGTTGGATCCCGCCGCCTGCGCGTAGTTTGCTGCTAAAAGCAAAAAGGGGCGATAACTGCCTGATCAATCAATATCCCCGATTTCGGCCATTACTCATATTATCGTCCCCAAGTATCCTAAATCTTATCTTAATCATGGAGATGCAGTAAAAACTGACATAGTATAAGTGAATCCAGTTAATAGAGAATCATAACGGGTTCACTCACGATTTTTCTTCCAAGAAGGTACAAAGGCAGGCGCATTCACGTTAAAATCGGACAACTTTTGTGGTTTCGGAACCGTCATCTTTGTGCGGACAGATGACGATGGGGTAGCCGAGGAGCTGGATTCAGTTCTGAATGGATGGTAAGGTTAGGACCATGACTGAAAAACTGAGAATTATAGTCAACCGATGGTCGGACTGCAATCACAACATTGCTGATAATATTAAACAACGGCCATAAAGCTGCCGCTAGACGCTAGACAGCTAACCCAAGAGCAGAAAGTCTTTCGCACTAGGCTCCTTATTCACTGGAAACCAGTTCAAGTTACAAACTCCTCAATTCTTCTACTTGAAGATTAATAGGAAATCTTAGAGTTGAAGCAGTATCTTGTTCCATACCCAGCTGCTAGACCAGCTAGGAAGATCAAAAATCAATTATAAGTAAACTTAAGCAAATGCGGATTGAAACGCAATACAAAGAAAAGTACTCCATGAAAAGACATACGTCCTACTGTAGTTACCCGTAGATGGGTTCTCAGCATCTCGCTTGGGTTTCACGTGATCGTATCTGCATCCCGTGCTGTAGTTACATCTGAAATTTATTCAATCACAAAAGCAATGACCTAGCTTTCTTTCAAAAATTAATACAGTTTATAATTTGTTTATAAGTTTAAGAAAATTTCGACACGCTTCTTTCAACACACACGAATTGCGCCATTGTTCACATCCCTAACCATTAGTTAGTCAATCGTATTTAATGGAGTCTTGAAGGCATAGAGAGGTAGTAATGCAAACATTCTTACTTTCCAGCTTGATAGAAACGACACACTGTCTCGGGTCTTGATGAACGGTCATGTGAATATGGACACCTGCAAGATATAATAACCATGTAAGTCGACATCCAACGTCACATCCAAATGCCAAAGTTTGATCTAGCCCTAACATATCAATCAACTTTCTACTCTTAACATTATTATATCTCAATTCAATACACTCCGTAAAAACGCCTAAAGGAAGTGTTGTTGAAAAACGGTTACAGTACCTATCTCCTAATGCGCAACACCCGCTCGAGTAGTACCGGCACAACACCTCTTTTCTTGAGGATGCGGCCATACCTGGAATATTATCAACATCAGATCCTTCAAACAAGAAATAATGAAGGCAAGCAACAATGCGACAATAAGAAATCAAACATGTATACATGAAGCAAATATGATGAAACTAATAAGAGGCGTTATAACGTATAGCATAAGAATATACAGTAGTCGCCCAAATCTTATACTTTTACAGACCAATGTAGCACCATAAGACATCAGTTCAAGGATTGCCTGTAAGGAAACATCACTAATTCATAAACAATGGCAGATATTTATTGTATTGGCATCAGCAATATACATACTCGCGTATTCCTCAAGTTAGCATTGAACAAACAAAGGAAGACAGACAAACTTTCTGAGGAAAACAATTTAGAAAAATTACTATTCTAATAATATATTAAACCACTAATAAAATAGCAGAGTAAAGCATGCGTAGATTTTTTAATATTATGCGAATATTTCAAAACCGTGAGTAGTCGTAGTCGCGTTATGGTCATTCATTCAGAATATTATATAGTTAAAAAGGCGATTTCCGGGACCGTAAGGTAAGCATTAAAGAAGGCGGACAACGTTACAAAATACAATATACATCTACGTTACAAAAAAACTAAAAACGTTCCGGAATACCGTAAGAAGCAATAAGGCCGGTCCTAACTATGGTATTTAAAACTACAACCAAAATGACGCCTTATACGAGAGGAAGAAATCTCCACGACAAAATTAACATCACTCTCCCATATAAAACATACTAGTTATGGAATTTCTGCACAGAGTGAGTAAAGCAGACTATATACTTATTGCGTTATCAAAAATATATACACAATTCAAATTTATGTACACGATGCTTGTTAATAAAATCACTACGATTACAAGATCACAGAAAAACAACTACGTACTAGAAAATAACGAAACGAATACAATACGGCAGGAAAGTAGAAAGAAAGCAAAAAGAGAGAATGGGATAAAAATATCGTTCAAAATAGCAGCTGCAGAGTAATCTAGAATAACTAAATTCGGAGGGGGTCCAGAGCGATCTGAGTGCTTGTATGCCCTGTACGCAGCTACGTCTCCCACAAGCTGAACGGACCAAACTATTGCGTCACTTAGTTTGCAAAGCATGGAAACGAGCCACCTGAATGTGACAAATTCCCACAGCCACATTTCCAAAAGAGGGGTCTCATCAACGGGCATACCCTGACCCGGCCCACTGTGAGATCGTGCATTAGAATACGATTCCGAAGTTGTGGAGTACGCGCTTCCGCTCATATTTCCAGCATTGCTATCACCATGAAACACGGAATTACGAGGCGTAGGCGTTGGATGCGAGACCCGCTGACTGAAAAAAAAAATGGAGTAAAATAATGAAATTGAATGCAAAGAAATCACCCACGTTAATGGAAAACCAAACTTATTTTGTCAATATAATAAACAATAAGTTAAATGGAAACATGTGACATTTCATAGCTCCATAAAAACTACCGAGGTTCCTGTAGAGCCGATTCATCACAATCACGTCCGTTTCCACACGGGTCTCGTTGAGTGTGCGAGGGAGTGTGGGTATTAGCACCGGACTTGTAAGCAGTGGAATAGGCACCTCCATTCGTATTCATGCTATATGGACCCCATCCTGGAGCACAATTCACCATTGGAGGTGGCAGGGGCGGGGGCGGCATCGACATTGGATACAACATTGGATGACTGAAAAGTGGTGAATACAAGGCGTTTTCAAACAAGGTGTCACATACAGACACACAGTGAACTGTATCTGATTAATTGCATTAAAAAACGCTCATGTAGGGAAACGGAGAAATACACACTAGCTATCATTTTGATAAAATTGCAGTGATTTATATGATCTTCCGCATTATGGAAACAACTATTTCACAATGGTAGAACACCCAGTTTGTTATGTTCAATGATTGCATTTCTACATATTGTGTGCAAATTTTGGTTTATTCTGCTCTTTTCCTGGTTTAATAACACAAACATTTGAATATACCTAATACCTTACCTTTGAGATGCATCCGCCGCCGCTGCAGCTCATGCAAATCGCGATGGAAAACTCACTTTCCATAAGCACCACGAAAATGCATTTTTCCAACATTTGCATCATAAACTGAATAAAACCGCCTTAAAAATACTAACCGTGGTGGGAACATGGGGGGAACATGCACAGGTCCGCCATTGCCAGATCGAAAGGGTGGTGCTTGGTGCATATAATAACAACGCTTTCCATAGGGGCACTTCTGGTTATTCTAAACACAAAAACGATTAACGATGGAGAATTATGGACATAGGACAATAGATAAACGCCTAGCCTATTGCTCTGGTATGTACACATGTGGATTTAGAGCTCCGGTCGAAAGATCCTTCGCCTAGTCGTAGTCCTAGCGAGCCTAGCGTGAATCCTCAAAACTATAGAGAAAAACGTGAGCCTACGAAAAATTTCACCTTAAAGTAGATACACAAGGTCTGTTTTGTGTTCTTCTTGAACATTTCTATCAGCAATTTCTTCTCATTTTGGTCTTCTATCCAAAATACGGAAGGAACCACGAGACCTGAGCGGGCACGGCATTCCGGACAAGATCTGAAAACAACAAAGAGTGGGGTAGGACAGCAACACTAAGACTACCCACTACCCAGTGCGGCACCGGGCCGGGGTAAAGTGCGAAGATTTGACTACCAGTAGTCTCTCTACATGTATACAACTCAACTCGCTGACTCGAGCTCTATCTCTCTCACCTCCAATGGTACAATCCCAGTGATCGTCCACAAGACCATTGAACTCCACGACACACACACATTCGCCCACAAATACCACCACAGTTGGGTCATACTACCGACGTAGCAATAATACAAACACTACGGATACAAAGCGACCAATCAATCAACAATCACTATCACAATAGACGTCGATCTGGAATCGCAACTCTTTCACAGTTAACCCATTGCCTAGTTAAATAAAATATTCATGTTTATCCAATCGACGAACCTGCTTAATTTCTTGGTTTCCTGCTGGCTTTTCCAATTCCGAATACAATCGAGGCAGAAAGAGTGCTTGCACTTACTCAAAATGCCAAAACGTAATTCCTGGAAATGGTGACTTTGACTGATGAAATGAGGTGAGAAAAATTTAAATAATTTAATTGTACATATATATATATACAATAAATGGTACATATAATATATAGAACATCGTAATAATAAATAATACGGTGGCATTAGCATACATCCTAAAAATGCAACTATGTCATAACGAAAACCAACAAACAAAACTACCTTCTCCCAAATCATCTCAAAACAGAGTCCACACTGTTTTCCAACGCTTCGCTTTTGCAAATAAGCTGTTTCACTCGAGTGGTCGCATCCAGCTCCAAAGGCACACCTAAAACATTCCAACATTAATAAGAATAAGTAATAAAATTATTCGACAATTCGAAACTTGACATGGCTATTAACTGAACCGATCGTGTTCTTGTTTTACAATTTACAGATAACGCCTGTGAATTTTACTGAAATATTTTTATTATTTTTAGACCGACACTTTACTTTATTGTTGCGTCTAACATCCACGAAACCGCACATCGTTAGACTACCCTGATTATTCGTGAATAAAGTACAACAACAACTTACTTTCCAGACTGATAGAAACGACAGGTCGTAGCGGGCCGTGGTGCCTTTGAAGTTGAACTGCCATGTGAATATGGACATCTGTGACATAATAATAGTAATAAAATATGCAAGAACCATGCACGGGCTCGTGCGCGGGTCTCATTTGTCATGCAAGGGTAGCAAGTAGTAAACAATTCTTACGTCATACGAATGTTTAATATTACCTTAGTACAATTACTGATTTGATTTACTGTTCGTCTAATTTTTTTCACTATTTTTGAGGAGTGACAGACCACAGAGTACCTCAACAACCTAACCCACCTATACAAAAAATGCTTACAACGCAAATTCAAAAGGGAAAAAGTATAGATTTAAATAGAACAATACCTATCTCCCAACAAACAGCACCCACGTGAGAAGTACCGACATTGTATATCCTGCCTTGATGCAGTTTCCATGCCCGCCAATTGGAAAATTCGAATTCCCTAAAGCAGACACATTAATCATATTTTAAAGCTAAATAAGGACAAGGAGACAAGGACCTAAAAAAAACTATATAGATAATAATGAATATAACACGACTACACGACTACGCGCAGTACAAATACCGACTTTTCAAGAATGAATATTATGATAAAAGATACACTATGGCAGATTTTACTGCGTTCAATACGAAATTCGAAATAAGGCAAATATAGTATACTATTTATATTACATCAGCATCAGCAATAATTTCTAACAAGCTTTACACTGCAAAAAGCACAAACTGATAGCGAGGAGTGAAGGCAACAAATGTAAAACGTCAGGATTCAGGATATTGACATATGTATATATGTAGTAGATACTAGATACACAGGCACAGATATATACATTTCACACTTTCACAACAAGCAATATAAGCAACTACCCACCCACAAGGGGAATACTTTGAAGTGGGGCAAACTTTACTTTCCAACAATAAGGGAAACGAATAACTATCATGATGAAAACGGGAATAAATACAGACATCTCACTCGGATGGATACTGTCCTCACAAGCATACTTTTAGAGATAATAATAATACATAAAGAAAAGTTGTAAAATAAAATTGAACCAACGCATATGACAAGAAGAAGAAGAAGGAGTATTGCACGCTATAAAACTCAAGGCACGTAGTTGATGCAATTCCAGATTCCGTTGCTTCACATTATCGAGCAAGACTGAAACATTACTATATTTAATAACGGCACATGGGGGTTGTTGGCCTGTCGGCAAATTATTATATTGCAAAAAAATACTAACGAAGTTGTTAAACCAACAGCAGACAAAGAAGTAGAAAAACATGATTTTTTACATATAGTGGTAAAAGAGCTAGTGTTAGGCAGACGTTCTTAGTCCTTCTTATAAGTGAAAACTTTATTCGAAAAAGGTTATTCGAAACCTCGGAAGAATCAATAAACAATCATTACAGAATTTTAAAACAAAACATACATTATATGAAAATTTATGATTATAACCAACCTTTGTGGAAGACGATTGAGCAGCCCGCTGTCCCCGGGGATGGTGTCTCGGTGACGAAGCGCTTGAAGAAATAAAGTCAATTGAGTACACGAGTCAAACCTTTTCATGTTGCTTGGTGTTTCCTAATTAACGTCCCCAATTTGCCATCAACCACCTAGCCTATACCTTAGCGAAACAATAGATGAATAGCCATAAAACAGTCACATAACATTACAAGTCTGATTTCGGTATTTTGTGTTTTGCGTAGCACTTTCGGAGTCCCGATTTATGTTCAGATACAATAAAAACTCCCGGTTCACATCTTCTACTAGTTCACTTATAAACGATAGGAAGATAAAAAATAAACCAACCGTTGTTGCTCCCTGTCCCTAGCATACATCCTGGCAGCATGTTCTGCATCGGCCGCTGCTACACGTTCCTGCTCTTGAAGATGCATCGCGAGAGAAAAACTACAATGAAGATGTATATTCTTCTTATTCTCAAACAAAATCTTATATTTATTCTTCGTAATTTCAATTTCCGTTCTGCAAGGCAAAAACACACGGAAGGAATATATCGAACCACCGGCAAGACAAAATTAAACAATTCTACTATACTACAACTACAGATACATCAGAACATTCATTCTTTTAAGATAAACATATATAAAAAGAAAAAAATAAAGAAAACAACATCACTCACTCATCCTCCAGTGTTCTTTGTTGTCGATCTTCCGCTTGCTGAGCCTCTTGACCAGCTTCCGCACTACGAAATGTTCTGAAATAAAAAAATATTAATATATATATATATATATATTATATATATATATATTATTATATATATATATATATATATATATATATATATAATATATATATATATATAAAACTATCAGAATTTACAACTCGAAGAACAATAGGCCTTTTAAAATCAGAAATAAAAATGTATAGAAAGGAATCATAAATGAAACAATGAAAGGCCAAAGGAGTGGGGTCCCCCATAATAATTTAATAATCTATTGATTCTCCAACAATCAACAAACTATACTATAACTGCTTTCTTATATCTCAATCTCTTTTTTTTATATGTAAACTTTAAACGCAGGTGCTGTTTGACAATATAATCTTATCTTAATTGCGTCAAATGAGGGATGAGTACAAAATCGAATATATCGTCATGACAACGATTAAATATATCAGCAAAACAGGACGGACAATAATAAAGAAAAAGTAAAGACGATAAAATCAGTTTCGTACAGTAAGTCATCAAACAGATTACACCTATATAGTGATACTCCAAAAACAGATTCACTTGTTTTAGAACTTTCCAATACACGCTACTATGTCTGACGAAAGGCGACAAGTATATGAATGAAGAACAAAAAAATAAACTGACTGGAATGCATGATTGACGAAAACCGAATCTCCTTCGGTATTCGAAAGTGTTTCCCAAACTACGGATTCTTGTTGGCTGAATCCACTGTCAGTGCACAACAGGAACAATTCGTTCTAAATAATGAGCATATCACCATAAAATCTTATTATATAAACAGGGCATAAAACTCGTCGGGAAAAGCTCAAAACCACCATCCAAATATATGCAGTGTTTCCGAAACTTATATCTCTTTATGGTACGTTTCTGATTTTCACCATACCTAATATTCTAATCCCGACGGTGGTATGGCTACGAGCTCAAGACCACCGTCTAAATTTATGCAATATGCTAATTCGGATGGTGGTTTCGTCGGTCGAGCGTCAACGACTTTATGCCATGTATATAAAGGAGAAGAGTTTGTGGCCGGGTGAATTTATTTGTGATTACGTCCACAACGAAACCCGTTCATAACGTTTTTTTGACATTGAAACACATCGTACAAAATTTTTGACGCTGGACGGATTTGAACCAGCGGCCTTCCACTTTCGACTCTAACGCTCTACTTGTTGCGCCAAGTCGGTACTCAGATAAACATACAGATATATGAATAAAATACAAATGATTATCATATAAACAATATAAACTGGGCGCTGGGCAGAAAGCGGTGCGCAAAATCGTACATATACCGCCCTCGGAGTTACTGAGGAGACGGCCTACGGAGGCTAGTCGAAATTTCAAATCATCAATAAACAGCATGTTTCACCAAAAGGCTAAAAATACCACCCCCACTTAGCGCTCACTGTGTAAGTTACTATGTCTATCCACAGCCACAGCAAAATAAACAGGTAATAAGACCGACCTGTCTCTTATAAATAGTGCTGAAATGATTATTCCTGAAGAGAACGGCTACTTCCCCATCACTCAGGTTCTGGTTCAGTTGTTCGAGACCTGCAACGAGGAGAATAAGTATATTGGGCAAAATAGTATTGCACGTAGTTCGGAAAATCACGGCACACAATTTCATTTATATGCTAATTTTTCTACAAAGAAACAGCACATAACACAAGGAAACGCAGATCTTCGGCGCACATTTAAAAATGGCATCACGACATGCTATTATACCGCTTAAGATCAGCGCAGACTTACACTTCGCGACTGTAATTGTAATACAAGCAAAACGGAAAGAAAATAAAGGTTTCACACGTTACAAGAAAATCAATGAAGAAGAAAGTAAGCCAAAAAAAGTCCAAATATCAAGAACCCACCATAATACGTCAATTGACTCGCAGAATTATGCAAGAAATCTCGAATAATAAACGAGTCGAGGAAATTCTCATCCACTGATTTCACAATCGCCTCATTATATGATAATGGTTGAATGACACGCACTGAAAATGATGAATAAAATCAAATCAGCAAAATGTGATATATTAAGCAATGAATGGACAACTTCTTTTCTGCGGTCCTTACCTTACCTCTAAGGCAAGTAAAGTAAGGACTGCAGAGAGTTTACTTTTAATAAAGGTTTAATTGTAAATCAACAAACCACAAACCTATCTCCACCAATTGGGGGTCTGGAAGCCACCCATGGAACAAATTGAGACCCAATAGATCGAAGAAGGATAACGCGGGAGTGAATTCAAAGGCCTGCAATGCTACC
>JAANDG010000683.1:0-72712 GCA_036852015.1 Pelodera strongyloides | reverse complement strand
TGTTCAACTCCGAGAACCGCGTCTTCTCGGGGAATTGGCATTGGAGCAGCTTCAGGTTTTGGCATTGTTTGAGGGTGAACTTTGTATTTGTTTGAGCTTAGAAATATGTTGAGACTTGGGGTGCTCCCTTGTTCAACTCCGAGAACCGCGTCTTCTCGGGGGAATTGGCATTGGAGCAGCTTCAGGTTTTGGCATTGTTTGAGGGTGAACTTTGTATTTGTTTGAGCTTAGAAATATGTTGAGACTTGGGGTGCTCCCTTGTTCAACTCCGAGAACCGCGTCTTCTCGGGGAATTGGCATTGGAGCAGCTTCAGGTGTTGGCATTGTTTGAGGGTGAACGTTGACCGTCGAGATCCATCTGAGATTTAGTTATTATGTTTTGGGTTTAGTTAGAAGTAGGACAGAGAGCGAGAGTACTTTGCCGTTGTTGTTCTGCTATTCTTTGCTTTCATTGACTTCGTTGGACGATGAGGCTTCGATGCATCTTCTCGACGTAAGATCCCATCCCGTTTGTCGCCAATGAGGAATCCCATCTGCTGCTGCATAGATTTGGTTAGTGTGCACCATTATTTGATTTTATGAAAATTTGTTTGCAACACTGAGTGAAGGGTGAACTTTGTATTTGTCTGAGCTTAGCAATATGTTGAGACTTGGGTGCTCCCTTGTTCAACTCCGAGAACCGCGTCTTCTCGGGGAATTGGCATTGGAGCAGCTTCAGGTTTTGGCATTGTTTGAGGGTGAACTTTGTATTTGTTTGAGCTTAGAAATATGTTGAGACTTGGGGTGCTCCCTTGTTCAACTCCGAGAACCGCGTCTTCTCGGGGAATTGGCATTGGAGCAGCTTCAGGTTTTGGCATTGTTTGAGGGTGAACTTTGTATTTGTTTGAGCTTAGAAATATGTTGAGACTTGGGGTGCTCCCTTGTTCAACTCCGAGAACCGCGTCTTCTCGGGGAATTGGCATTGGAGCAGCTTCAGGTTTTGGCATTGTTTGAGGGTGAACTTTGTATTTGTTTGAGCTTAGAAATATGTTGAGACTTGGGGTGCTCCCTTGTTCAACTCCGAGAACCGCGTCTTCTCGGGGAATTGGCATTGGAGCAGCTTCAGGTTTTGGCATTGTTTGAGGGTGAACTTTGTATTTGTTTGAGCTTAGAAATATGTTGAGACTTGGGGTGCTCCCTTGTTCAACTCCGAGAACCGCGTCTTCTCGGGGAATTGGCATTGGAGCAGCTTCAGGTTTTGGCATTGTTTGAGGGTGAACGTTGACCGTCGAGATCCATCTGAGATTTAGTTATTATGTTTTGGGTTTAGTTAGAAGTAGGACAGAGAGCGAGAGTACTTTGCCGTTGTTGTTCTGCTATTCTTTGCTTTCATTGACTTCGTTGGACGATGAGGCTTCGATGCATCTTCTCGACGTAAGATCCCATCCCGTTTGTCGCCAATGAGGAATCCCATCTGCTGCTGCATAGATTTGGTTAGTGTGCACCATTATTTGATTTTATGAAAATTTGTTTGCAACACTGAGTGAGGGGTGAACTTTGTATTTGTCTGAGCTTAGAAATATGTTGAGACTTGGGGGTGCTCCCTTGTTCAACTCCGAGAACCGCGTCTTCTCGGGGAATTGGCATTGGAGCAGCTTCAGGTTTTGGCATTGTTTGAGGGTGAACTTTGTATTTGTTTGAGCTTAGAAATATGTTGAGACTTGGGGTGCTCCCTTGTTCAACTCCGAGAACCGCGTCTTCTCGGGGAATTGGCATTGGAGCAGCTTCAGGTTTTGGCATTGTTTGAGGGTGAACTTTGTATTTGTTTGAGCTTAGAAATATGTTGAGACTTGGGGTGCTCCCTTGTTCAACTCCGAGAACCGCGTCTTCTCGGGGAATTGGCATTGGAGCAGCTTCAGGTTTTGGCATTGTTTGAGGGTGAACTTTGTATTTGTTTGAGCTTAGAAATATGTTGAGACTTGGGGTGCTCCCTTGTTCAACTCCGAGAACCGCGTCTTCTCGGGGAATTGGCATTGGAGCAGCTTCAGGTGTTGGCATTGTTTGAGGGTGAACGTTGACCGTCGAGATCCATCTGAGATTTAGTTATTATGTTTTGGGTTTAGTTAGAAGTAGGACAGAGAGCGAGAGTACTTTGCCGTTGTTGTTCTGCTATTCTTTGCTTTCATTGACTTCGTTGGACGATGAGGCTTCGATGCATCTTCTCGACGTAAGATCCCATCCCGTTTGTCGCCAATGAGGAATCCCATCTGCTGCTGCATAGATTTGGTTAGTGTGCACCATTATTTGATTTTATGAAAATTTGTTTGCAACACTGAGTGAGGGGTGAACTTTGTATTTGTCTGAGCTTAGCAATATGTTGAGACTTGGGGTGCTCCCTTGTTCAACTCCGAGAACCGCGTCTTCTCGGGGAATTGGCATTGGAGCAGCTTCAGGTTTGGCATTGTTTGAGGTGAACTTTGTATTTGTTTGAGCTTAGAAATATGTTGAGACTTGGGGTGCTCCCTTGTTCAACTCCGAGAACCGCGTCTTCTCGGGGAATTGGCATTGGAGCAGCTTCAGGTTTTGGCATTGTTTGAGGGTGAACTTTGTATTTGTTTGAGCTTAGAAATATGTTGAGACTTGGGGTGCTCCCTTGTTCAACTCCGAGAACCGCGTCTTCTCGGGGAATTGGCATTGGAGCAGCTTCAGGTTTTGGCATTGTTTGAGGGTGAACTTTGTATTTGTTTGAGCTTAGAAATATGTTGAGACTTGGGGTGCTCCCTTGTTCAACTCCGAGAACCGCGTCTTCTCGGGGAATTGGCATTGGAGCAGCTTCAGGTTTTGGCATTGTTTGAGGGTGAACTTTGTATTTGTTTGAGCTTAGAAATATGTTGAGACTTGGGGTGCTCCCTTGTTCAACTCCGAGAACCGCGTCTTCTCGGGGAATTGGCATTGGAGCAGCTTCAGGTGTTGGCATTGTTTGAGGGTGAACGTTGACCGTCGAGATCCATCTGAGATTTAGTTATTATGTTTTGGGTTTAGTTAGAAGTAGGACAGAGAGCGAGAGTACTTTGCCGTTGTTGTTCTGCTATTCTTTGCTTTCATTGACTTCGTTGGACGATGAGGCTTCGATGCATCTTCTCGACGTAAGATCCCATCCCGTTTGTCGCCAATGAGGAATCCCATCTGCTGCTGCATAGATTTGGTTAGTGTGCACCATTATTTGATTTTATGAAAATTTGTTTGCAACACTGAGTGAGGGGTGAATTTTGTATTTGTCTGAGCTTAGAAATATGTTGAGACTTGGGGTGCTCCCTTGTTCAACTCCGAGAACCGCGTCTTCTCGGGGAATTGGCATTGGAGCAGCTTCAGGTTTTGGCATTGTTTGAGGGTGAACTTTGTATTTGTTTGAGCTTAGAAATATGTTGAGACTTGGGGTGCTCCCTTGTTCAACTCCGAGAACCGCGTCTTCTCGGGGAATTGGCATTGGAGCAGCTTCAGGTTTTGGCATTGTTTGAGGGTGAACTTTGTATTTGTTTGAGCTTAGAAATATGTTGAGACTTGGGGTGCTCCCTTGTTCAACTCCGAGAACCGCGTCTTCTCGGGGAATTGGCATTGGAGCAGCTTCAGGTTTTGGCATTGTTTGAGGGTGAACTTTGTATTTGTTTGAGCTTAGAAATATGTTGAGACTTGGGGTGCTCCCTTGTTCAACTCCGAGAACCGCGTCTTCTCGGGGAATTGGCATTGGAGAGCAGCTTCAGGTGTTGGCATTGTTTGAGGGGTGAACGTTGACCGTCGAGATCCATCTGAGATTTAGTTATTATGTTTTGGGTTTAGTTAGAAGTAGGACAGAGAGCGAGAGTACTTTGCCGTTGTTGTTCTGCTATTCTTTGCTTTCATTGACTTCGTTGGACGATGAGGCTTCGATGCATCTTCTCGACGTAAGATCCCATCCCGTTTGTCGCCAATGAGGAATCCCATCTGCTGCTGCATAGATTTGGTTAGTGTGCACCATTATTTGATTTTATGAAAATTTGTTTGCAACACTGAGTGAAGGGTGAACTTTGTATTTGTCTGAGCTTAGAAATATGTTGAGACTTGGGGTGCTCCCTTGTTCAACTCCGAGAACCGCGTCTTCTCGGGGAATTGGCATTGGAGCAGCTTCAGGTTTTGGCATTGTTTGAGGGTGAACTTTGTATTTGTTTGAGCTTAGAAATATGTTGAGACTTGGGGTGCTCCCTTGTTCAACTCCGAGAACCGCGTCTTCTCGGGGAATTGGCATTGGAGCAGCTTCAGGTTTTGGCATTGTTTGAGGGTGAACTTTGTATTTGTTTGAGCTTAGAAATATGTTGAGACTTGGGGTGCTCCCTTGTTCAACTCCGAGAACCGCGTCTTCTCGGGGAATTGGCATTGGAGCAGCTTCAGGTTTTGGCATTGTTTGAGGGTGAACTTTGTATTTGTTTGAGCTTAGAAATATGTTGAGACTTGGGGTGCTCCCTTGTTCAACTCCGAGAACCGCGTCTTCTCGGGGAATTGGCATTGGAGCAGCTTCAGGTGTTGGCATTGTTTGAGGGTGAACGTTGACCGTCGAGATCCATCTGAGATTTAGTTATTATGTTTTGGGTTTAGTTAGAAGTAGGACAGAGAGCGAGAGTACTTTGCCGTTGTTGTTCTGCTATTCTTTGCTTTCATTGACTTCGTTGGACGATGAGGCTTCGATGCATCTTCTCGACGTAAGATCCCATCCCGTTTGTCGCCAATGAGGAATCCCATCTGCTGCTGCATAGATTTGGTTAGTGTGCACCATTATTTGATTTTATGAAAATTTGTTTGCAACACTGAGTGAGGGGTGAACTTTGTATTTGTCTGAGCTTAGAAATATGTTGAGACTTGGGGTGCTCCCTTGTTCAACTCCGAGAACCGCGTCTTCTCGGGGAATTGGCATTGGAGCAGCTTCAGGTTTTGGCATTGTTTGAGGGTGAACTTTGTATTTGTTTGAGCTTAGAAATATGTTGAGACTTGGGGTGCTCCCTTGTTCAACTCCGAGAACCGCGTCTTCTCGGGGAATTGGCATTGGAGCAGCTTCAGGTTTTGGCATTGTTTGAGGGTGAACTTTGTATTTGTTTGAGCTTAGAAATATGTTGAGACTTGGGGTGCTCCCTTGTTCAACTCCGAGAACCGCGTCTTCTCGGGGAATTGGCATTGGAGCAGCTTCAGGTTTTGGCATTGTTTGAGGGTGAACTTTGTATTTGTTTGAGCTTAGAAATATGTTGAGACTTGGGTGCTCCCTTGTTCAACTCCGAGAACCGCGTCTTCTCGGGGAATTGGCATTGGAGCAGCTTCAGGTTTTGGCATTGTTTGAGGGTGAACTTTGTATTTGTTTGAGCTTAGAAATATGTTGAGACTTGGGGTGCTCCCTTGTTCAACTCCGAGAACCGCGTCTTCTCGGGGAATTGGCATTGGAGCAGCTTCAGGTTTTGGCATTGTTTGAGGGTGAACTTTGTATTTGTTTGAGCTTAGAAATATGTTGAGACTTGGGGTGCTCCCTTGTTCAACTCCGAGAACCGCGTCTTCTCGGGGAATTGGCATTGGAGCAGCTTCAGGTGTTGGCATTGTTTGAGGGTGAACGTTGACCGTCGAGATCCATCTGAGATTTAGTTATTATGTTTTGGGTTTAGTTAGAAGTAGGACAGAGAGCGAGAGTACTTTGCCGTTGTTGTTCTGCTATTCTTTGCTTTCATTGACTTCGTTGGACGATGAGGCTTCGATGCATCTTCTCGACGTAAGATCCCATCCCGTTTGTCGCCAATGAGGAATCCCATCTGCTGCTGCATAGATTTGGTTAGTGTGCACCATTATTTGATTTTATGAAAATTTGTTTGCAACACTGAGTGAAGGGTGAACTTTGTATTTGTCTGAGCTTAGCAATATGTTGAGACTTGGGTGCTCCCTTGTTCAACTCCGAGAACCGCGTCTTCTCGGGGAATTGGCATTGGAGCAGCTTCAGGTTTTGGCATTGTTTGAGGGTGAACTTTGTATTTGTTTGAGCTTAGAAATATGTTGAGACTTGGGGTGCTCCCTTGTTCAACTCCGAGAACCGCGTCTTCTCGGGGAATTGGCATTGGAGCAGCTTCAGGTTTTGGCATTGTTTGAGGGTGAACTTTATTTGTTTGAGCTTAGAAATATGTTGAGACTTGGGGTGCTCCCTTGTTCAACTCCGAGAACCGCGTCTTCTCGGGGAATTGGCATTGGAGCAGCTTCAGGTTTTGGCATTGTTTGAGGGTGAACTTTGTATTTGTTTGAGCTTAGAAATATGTTGAGACTTGGGGTGCTCCCTTGTTCAACTCCGAGAACCGCGTCTTCTCGGGGAATTGGCATTGGAGCAGCTTCAGGTGTTGGCATTGTTTGAGGGTGAACGTTGACCGTCGAGATCCATCTGAGATTTAGTTATTATGTTTTTTGGGTTTAGTTAGAAGTAGGACAGAGAGCGAGAGTACTTTGCCGTTGTTGTTCTGCTATTCTTTGCTTTCATTGACTTCGTTGGACGATGAGGCTTCGATGCATCTTCTCGACGTAAGATCCCATCCCGTTTGTCGCCAATGAGGAATCCCATCTGCTGCTGCATAGATTTGGTTAGTGTGCACCATTATTTGATTTTATGAAAATTTGTTTGCAACACTGAGTGAAGGGTGAACTTTGTATTTGTCTGAGCTTAGAAATATGTTGAGACTTGGGGTGCTCCCTTGTTCAACTCCGAGAACCGCGTCTTCTCGGGGAATTGGCATTGGAGCAGCTTCAGGTTTTGGCATTGTTTGAGGGTGAACTTTGTATTTGTTTGAGCTTAGAAATATGTTGAGACTTGGGGTGCTCCCTTGTTCAACTCCGAGAACCGCGTCTTCTCGGGGAATTGGCATTGGAGCAGCTTCAGGTTTTGGCATTGTTTGAGGGTGAACTTTGTATTTGTTTGAGCTTAGAAATATGTTGAGACTTGGGGTGCTCCCTTGTTCAACTCCGAGAACCGCGTCTTCTCGGGGAATTGGCATTGGAGCAGCTTCAGGTTTTGGCATTGTTTGAGGGTGAACTTTGTATTTGTTTGAGCTTAGAAATATGTTGAGACTTGGGGTGCTCCCTTGTTCAACTCCGAGAACCGCGTCTTCTCGGGGAATTGGCATTGGAGCAGCTTCAGGTGTTGGCATTGTTTGAGGGTGAACGTTGACCGTCGAGATCCATCTGAGATTTAGTTATTATGTTTTGGGTTTAGTTAGAAGTAGGACAGAGAGCGAGAGTACTTTGCCGTTGTTGTTCTGCTATTCTTTGCTTTCATTGACTTCGTTGGACGATGAGGCTTCGATGCATCTTCTCGACGTAAGATCCCATCCCGTTTGTCGCCAATGAGGAATCCCATCTGCTGCTGCATAGATTTGGTTAGTGTGCACCATTATTTGATTTTATGAAAATTTGTTTGCAACACTGAGTGAAGGGTGAACTTTGTATTTGTTTGAGCTTAGAAATATGTTGAGACTTGGGGTGCTCCCTTGTTCAACTCCGAGAACCGCGTCTTCTCGGGGAATTGGCATTGGAGCAGCTTCAGGTTTTGGCATTGTTTGAGGGTGAACTTTGTATTTGTTTGAGCTTAGAAATATGTTGAGACTTGGGGTGCTCCCTTGTTCAACTCCGAGAACCGCGTCTTCTCGGGGAATTGGCATTGGAGCAGCTTCAGGTGTTGGCATTGTTTGAGGGTGAACGTTGACCGTCGAGATCCATCTGAGATTTAGTTATTATGTTTTGGGTTTAGTTAGAAGTAGGACAGAGAGCGAGAGTACTTTGCCGTTGTTGTTCTGCTATTCTTTGCTTTCATTGACTTCGTTGGACGATGAGGCTTCGATGCATCTTCTCGACGTAAGATCCCATCCCGTTTGTCGCCAATGAGGAATCCCATCTGCTGCTGCATAGATTTGGTTAGTGTGCACCATTATTTGATTTTATGAAAATTTGTTTGCAACACTGAGTGAAGGGTGAACTTTGTATTTGTTTGAGCTTAGAAATATGTTGAGACTTGGGGTGCTCCCTTGTTCAACTCCGAGAACCGCCGCTTCTCGGGGAATTGGCATTGGGGCAGCTTGAGTTTTTGGCATTGTTTGAGGGTGAACTTTGTATTTGTTTGAACGTAGAACTATGTTGAGACTTGGGGCGCTCCCTTATTCAACTCCGAGAACCGCCGCTTCTCGGGGAATTGGCATTGGAGCAGCTTGAGTTTTTGGCATTGTTTGAGCTTAGAAATTGTATTTGTTTGTGCTTAGAAATATGTTCAGACTTGACCAGGCCAATGTTAAACCAGCAATTGTTTTCTTAGCGTTTCTGCCGTTCGTCTAATTTCAGATGTGAAATTTCACCTTATGGAACAGCGGATGATGGCCCAATAGCACACCGAGTCATCGCCGTTTTGGAAGCCCTTTGTCCGTTCTTTATCCTCCTGCAAAAGGTTTGTTAATAATTAGTTATATTAATTAAAATATTCTTATTTAGTTAACAATAATGATACCCTTTCGATTCCTAAGCAAAGTCTTTTTTGTTTAGGTAACGGAACGCACAAACTAAGGACCTCCTCCTTAGCTCCATCTTCATAATATCCACAGTGCTCGTGATCAGGAAGCTCACAACGTCAACTCTCCACTGTTGCGCTTGCGTTTTCAATGTTTTCTCTAAAATGTATGTGACTGTTTTCCGCAATGTTGACGTTATTTAAAAATTTCGGAATCTCGAAGTCGTAATTTCGTTAAAAAAACTATTTTTATCTCATTAAAAAACTAATTTATTATATCCATTGCATATAGATTGAAATATATAGATTCATTTATTTATATTTATTTCAGATATCTATCTCACTCGACCTACACTCTACTGCCGGAAAATTTCAAAAAGGAATCAATTTGACTATTGAATTGTACAACATCGACATTCAACATAGCTACACATCTTCCCTCCATTTATCTCTTCTTCTTCTAGCTTGCACACATTATTTCATTGTATTGTACAAAATGTAATAAATATTTTACACATATTCTCTTTTTACTGCATTTGGATACCACAAATGAATGATTAGCGATAGTGTTTTCCTGTGGTTTTCCTAGTGTGAGCTATATTTGCGAATTACGAAAACTACAATAGAAACCAATACAAACCATGACAGTAAGTGGAATCACACCCTTAGTGTTAATTAATGAAAACTAGTGCATCAACATATATATCAACATATTTTGCCTAGAAACTAGGGATACTGTGCATGTACGTACACATTAAACACTCCTATTGTGTAGTTGATGTTCTCCTGGAACGAGAATTTACGTACGTATAAAATTTCTTCCCAAATTTGTTCTCAAAAGCTTTATTTTCCTTATAAGCATAAAACCTTTCCAACGATTTGCTAAGTTGAGCCTTTTATTGCCAAAGTACATCTTATGGGAAATAGGACATTATAAGAGAGACACTGACAAGGTGACAAGCCGTCTGCAACCCGTCGGTCTGACTCTTTATGGGTGTAGAAACTTTGCATATCACGTACATAAGTAGTCAGAGATCTAAAGATTTATTAGGAAATAGCATACAAAAAATACCAAGCATAACCAGAAAGTAATTATAAAACATTACAGTTCGCCCTCCCGAAGCGTGGGCGCTCAACGCGACTACTTAAACCGAGGAGAAGTCCATTCAAAGAGGAGAGTGCACGCTCAAGACTACGACCAATTCACGACCATGTGTTACTATAATCCTTTTCGCCATTTATGTACTGTATCTCTATAAACCATGATTTCATTCTTCTGTGTTTTCACTACATGTTCAGAATTGTCATGCAAAGGTCCTATGAGAGGGGGATAAAGTTGGCTAGGCCAACTTTTCTGGTAGCGACCGAGTGTTTTCGTTCTTAACTTTTGATCAGGGTGTCGCACTGACGAGCACCCCCGCCCTGATCGAAAATCCTCGTCTGCGGCAGGGGGTCGAAACGAGGTCCGTTTTTTACACGGTATTTAGATTCTAAATATACATTCAAACTTCAATACTAGCAATAATATGTTGCTATTAATACTGTCATATTTTTCCTTTTTTATATCTTCACCTTATGAATCAAATCTTTGTAATATTAATTCTGTTCGTTATCCACCTACATATAGCTTCCCTCGCTTCCTTCCTTCGGGCACTTTGAGATTCTTTATTTGTTTCCTTCTATCCAAGTACTGCAGCCATGCTCAGTGTAGAGAGCTCTCCCAGAATTCAATTCTGAAACCCCCAAATGAAAAAAACGTGTACACGTCGGTAGGATTCCGAAAAGAAAAGGAACCTCCGTTCGTACTAGCAACTCGAAGCTAGGCGAGTGAGCATACCCGGAAAAGGGTTGCGAAAGCCCGCTATGAATAAATACCCATGGAAGGGCCATTAGGGCGAATGAGAAAAGTTGAGAAATACCCATGGAAGGGCCAGTAGGGCGAATAAGTATGAAGTACCCATGGAAGAGCGATGAATGATGCCGCTAGGTTATTGAGACTTTTGGCACAACTAAAGACCCCGGGCACAGCGCATTTGTCGATTGGATCCCACAGGCGAAGTGGAAGGCGCTAAAAGAGCAGGGACGGAACGAACAAATGGTAAGGCGACAATTTTTTTCCCATGTTAAAGTTAGAACCCTATATTTTAACAGAACAACTAAATTCAAATTATTCCGTATGTCTGCAATCATATAGTTCCTTCCCCACATAACCTCTCTGAGCAGCATAGTGTAATATGAGTCACACATTAGATGTAATCTGTTGCCACATCACCCGGCTACAGTAAGCCGGCCCGGGAGCCCACGTACCCCTTCCCCATTAGCAACTCATAACAAATTTGAATTAGAATATTGGCAAAAGGCAAAGAGCCAATGACAGCAGGGCAACGAAATCCCCGCCCCTTTGAGCGTGCAATCATCTCTGCCATTCGACTTTGTCAATACAACGCTTTACCTACATAGTCTTCCCCACTTTTACATAATTCTACTTTTATTATACTTTTTATTCTATCAACGTTATTTCCCGTTAGTTTTTTTTCTTATGGACAGCCGATACACAGCAGTTAACAGGGACTCCTCATTTTGAACTTAAGGACTGCTCAGTTGTTGAGCCTATATTTCTCACAAATAACGAAAGTACACCGCTAATTTTTGAGCCCATAACCGGAACCTTAGAATTCTTGAGACTACCCATAGAAGTAAGGAACTTTACGGAAGTGCACCCAATCTCCACGGCAATGCCGGTCACTATATTTCACAACCTGGCTCTCAATAATTGGACAGAAATTAACACTCCCTTTCAGGAATTTATCCCATGGGAATCAGAAGAGGCTGAATCCCATATTCTGCTGAGGGCCGCGGGTTCCTGACGCCACCGAGGAGGAAGGCTGGTCTGGAGCAATTTTATAATCTTATCTATAAGATTGTTGTTTGCTGGATTATCATTTCATGTGGAGTGGTAACACTCCACGTCCTGTTTTTTATTGCTCGTTTTTATTGTTCACCTCTCATGCCTAGCTTGCCATTCATCTCTCATATTCCTCAGCGCGCTCACCAGTCTCAGCCTCCTGTTCATCTCGAAGTAGACCGTCTATTCAGAAGATAATACATTCCATGTAAGCTCCCCGAACAACCCTTAGGCCAGCACAATTTCGCCGCCGATTTTCTGAAGAAATTCGTAAAGAACTAGAAAACACAGTATTAGTTCTTTCACTTGACAGCTTTAATCCAGTAATCAAGAGGAGAGTGCACGCTCAAGACTACGACCAATTCACGACCATACCATATGTTACCATAATCCTGTTCGCCATTTATGTACTGTATATCTGTAAACCATGATTTCATTCTTCTGTGTTTTCACTACATGCCAGCATTGGCATGCAGAGGTCCTATGAGAGGGGGATAAAGTTGGCTAGGCCAACCTTTCTCAACCACTAAATAAATCTTAAATATCTTTGCGAGATATTATTTTCTATGTGGCTTGGCCAGATCTAACCCCCAGTGAGGTTGCAAACAATGGCATACCGGAGAACACTGCATTGCTCTTCAAGAACTGCCACTGCATCACACTCTTCAACATTTTCACCGCATCTTGAGCCATTACTCAATGTGGCGCGAGTAGCCTCGGTCGGTACATCTCTTGTATTTCATTACGATCGGTACTTTTATTTCCTCGGTCTGGTACAATATGTAGCAAGAAAAAATTTGAAGTAAACCACTCTAATATGGCACTCCTAGGTCCGCGAATTACTTTTGTGACATAGCAGGAGATAACTGAAGTGCAATCATCCAAAGGAAAAGAAAATGTTTCTTTGTTTGCAATTACTTGCTTGTTTCAGGAGGCGGCAGTGCGTGTGGATATAGTGCGCCATTCAGGATTTGTGCCCGTGTGTAGAGGAGCTTTACTTGCAATTCGTAAACTATTCACGTCAGTTGTTTATTTCTTTGGTGGTTTAGCCCTATTTGTTTAGAATTGTGGCATGTCTATGTAACTCGTACATAATTAAGATATTATGAGATATCATGAGCAGTTGAGTAATTCGTGTGTTTTTATTTGAGCGGTTGCTTATATGCTTCGATAAAGATATCCGCTTGACTTGTTTTCAAAATGCTGCGTAAAAGTACAGTTGCAATCATAACATAAAATCTTTACTAATTAAAACTACAGGTTTTTAAACAGTGTGAAGAAAATCAGACACGAAATGCACTTAAAATGTTTGAATGAGACAAGCTAATTGCCAAGTTCAAAATGTACCAATTTCACAGATGTTGTCCTTCGTTCCGCAAAACCTATATCCGGGCTACCGTAACCTCGGAAACGACAGGAAAGATAAATATTAGGTGATAATTTATACAGTTGAAATCGCACGATTGCATCTCCCCGGCAAATTCACTTGTTGGAAAATATAGTCAACAGGGTTGCCAAGAGTGGAAGTAACTATTCTGAAACAACTTATATGATGGAGACTCTCAGCCTAAATCACAGCACTGCTTAGATCTTCATGATAAATAAAAATAGGTAAAATGTCACATAGTTTCCTTTTCTACCAGTAAAGATGGAGAATAATTCATTTGCACAAGAACCTAAGCAAAAACGCAGAAATGAAAGAGAAGGAATTTTCACAAACCTTTGAATCAAAAATAAATAAATAAATTTTCGTTCGAATTAAGAAAATATTATTAAGTGATAATAAAATTGGAAAATCACGAAGTATACTTTACAAAACAATCGTTTTCAGTAGATGAGAAACTAGAAAGAGAGGAAAATAGCTAACAAAAAGGAAATAAAATAAGAGAAATAAATAAACTTCCAAATACTATGCTGTTCCATCTAGGAGACGTTGGGTGCATTGACTTGTGGACTCCAAGCTGGGTCAGAGGCAGCCATCATTGTGTTACGATCGGCCTTCTTGCCTAAAAGAGACATTCAAAGACAAAAAAAGGAAACATATATATTTTGGAAGGATAGATGAAAAAAAAACATTATATAGAACTTTGAAATGTCCTCTAAATGAACACACAAAAACGTAATAGCTTTAACCTAAGCTAATTGCAATGAATTTCCTACCGAGCGACATGAATCCGTAGACGCATCCACAAGCGAAGATCATTCCGGAGCCAAGGAAGGTGTTCAATTCGAGGCAGATGAATATCGGAATAAGACCCATGCTGAAATTAGAAAAGTAACACGTCGTTATGAAAGTGAATCATTCCACGCAAATAGTCCGCACATTCTTTGCACTCTCCCAGGTATTTTATACCCGTTTTGCAAACTACCTCGATAAAACCACGTAAGATATCCTCAATAAATTGTCTAAATTCACAGTAGAAAAAAAACTCACGCTCCATACAAAAGTGCTTTGTGGAAGTAACTTCTCGATTCGGAGAACTGGGCGATTTTCTCGATAAAATCGACAAACTGACAGCAGAATGGAGCTTCGAGAGCAATGGTCATAAAGCCGGACACCCTTGAATTGTAAATATTCAATTTGAACTCTGCCACTTATGGCTTGATAAAGAATCTTCACGGGCAAATAATTTGAATAAACCAGCCTTTTGCATGGCTAAATAATCGTTCGAATTCCAAGTCAAAGCACGACCAAAAATGAATAAAAACACTTACAATTGTAACAAGACGGCGATTATACATTTTGGATCGAATGAGATCAGACCGAGAACCGCGAAGAAAATTGAGATGAAACCGCCAATGATACCGACTCCCTTGGCTAGAAAGCGGACCCACCTGAAAGGATTTTTTACATGCATTACACATTATAAAATATTGGCACGTTTACACTGGAGCGACTATGCTCGTTCAGGGTATGAAGCAAAACAAATTTTGTCTATCAAGAAAAGCGAGCGATAAAATGCAGCTAATCAGGAATCAACAATATCCGGATGATATCGAAATTCAGCTCAAAAGAATGTATTTTATACGACAACAAACCATGGAAAGTTGGCATTCGGATCATGCTCGGCTTGCATTTGTGTTTGGACACCCGAAGCCGCTGCACCCATTTTTAGCCTGAAAACAAAAACAGAATATAACAGGAAATAAAATAAAACTGAAAGAATGTGCCCACGAATACAGCAAATTCATAGAAGACTACAATTTCATCAACGGGATTGAAGAACAGCGCCGTGACTAAATATAACCATTTAAAAGCGGAAGATAATTCACCATATGATAAATATGCACACAGTGTAAACATCACAATAGACTTCCTTCACTAATGAAACATTGTATACTTGAAAGTGATTAATATACACAACTCAAATTGAAGAACAAGGTCAAGACGCTTAAATTGGTGAGAGTGCTTTGGTCATATCATTTTTTGATAGTAAAATGAATCAGCAAAACGTGTTCTTTTATCAAGTTATCAAGTTATGAAATTTCGTATCTCGGAAGTTACTGCTCATTGCTTAACAAAAGGGTTGCATAGCTGATTGACGTGCAGTGATTGTCTAATATACAAAGTGTTGCAAAGAAAATAGAAGCTGTTAATAATTAGCGAAATAAATATAAAGTCGATGTTGCGAAAGATGTTGGCACCAATCGGGGTCCTCTAGTCGTTCTGGTTGCCAAAGAAAAAGAGATGCGAAAAGAACACTGATAAGTATGGAGCGCGACAGTGCAGTACAGTAAACACACAAGAGAAAACTACAGAGGGGGGTATTGTTTGCAGATACAGCGAGAGACGGAGACAGTAGAGTGGGGCAGAGTTCAATAGTGCGTGAGACCAAAGTCAAACTTTTAGTTCCCCGTCTTCCCAATCTGTGGCGAAAATAAATGACCTAAACTTTGACACCCGGGACGATGATATATTAATGTCGATGTATCTTAATCGGTAATTCTTCGCCACATTTGCATGTAGCCAAGCCGCCAAGCTGCGAAATTCAATTCAAGTAGTGAGAAAGAACTGTTGCGCAAGGATAATAACAAGGGCTTTGGGCTTGTCGAAGGTGTGCATGTAATGCACAATTCCTTTGAAGAAACAATAAACAAACTAATAAAAATTACTTTCGAACAACTACTCAACTACACTTTCAAAGGCTAACCATTTGTAAGCAATTCAAAGCAATCAACATTTTCAATGTTTTTTAATTAACGAGGAACTTGCACTAGAGATTATTAAATAACATGGCATTCAGGGAGCAAATATACGAAACATGTAAATCTCTCTAATTTTGTCTGAAATATCACCAATACACGCGATTGAAAAAAATGAAAATATTCTTACAAATTTCTCACGTGAATCATTGAAAAATAAAAAATGAATCATCCCATTTACGACATCTATTTGAATAAAGAGTCAATTCCAAAACGCAACATATAGAAACGTAAAGTGAACGTCAATTTAATGAATGAAAAGCAGTCAAAGGGGATTGGCTGGCGTACACACACCTGTCAATATAAATACAGTGACATGATATGCCTGTGAAAATGGAAGTTTATAAACAAGGACACACTAGCGTCAGATATAAAGCCAGCCAACTCACAAGAGAAATGTGAAGCTAAAAATCGAATCTTAAAAATTTCAACCTAATCCGCAAACAGCTATTTTATAATATGCTTGAAAAATTATGTTCCGTATCCATAGCTAAATGGGTGACAGATAATGTAAAGGGATAAAGGGTATGAAACTACATAAAACACAATGCAGAAAACTTCCCTATTTGTAGGGAAGCCAAAATGGATGCAGTTATCGTACCATGAAATCTTGCTCCAATTTTTTCCTCGAAAGAGTGGGCAGGGTGGATAATGATGTATATCGTAAGGACCAGGAAAAAAAGTGAAAAATCTTTCATAGCAACCCTTTGTTTGAAGTGGGAAACATATACAACTGAGCAAGGGAAATGATCCATGAGATAAGTAATGCACAATATTTGACACGTTGCCAACCCAACAAGGAATGTGTGTTGGCTTAGTTTCATGCAATATGTTAAATCAATAGTCTGCACTTGCTCAAGTCTCTCGAGCCCCAGGCGGCTTCAACTGAAGGCGTCGTCAAGAATAAAAGGAGCCGCACTAAGAAAAGGCTATCGGATTCGGAAGGCATCTGGCTAAGAGAGAAGCGGAAGCAATTAGACATGCCAGGCTAATATATGAAACGGTTGAGTTTGTATAGCACACAATGAGGGTTCACCAGAGAAAGCACACGTAAGTGTAGTATAAAACTATAATAATAATAATAAAAATGAACGTAATGATAATAATGAAAAAAAAATAATAATAACAAACCACCTTGGGTAAAAGTGCACTTCTCAAAATCTTCGTATACATTTTATCAAATGCTAAACCCAGTCCCTCGCTCAGGTTAGGTCAAATGTTTAGTTACATTCATTCAATCGAAAACCCAGTCGTTCCAACACATCTGGCAAGGGTTAAAACATAAAGAGATATCTGAGTGAAAGATCCGTTGTGCTAGTGTATTGCATAGAGAAGACATTCTGATGGTGAGACAAGGGGAAACATTCGAAAACAATACAACGTACTTATAAACCCATACGAGCTCGATGTATTGAAGCCATAAGTTCAAACACCGGTTATTCAAAAGGCTAAAATCATTCTAAGTTGCAGAATTATATAAATTGTGCATTTTTGCTCAAAAATATTAGCTCAATTACAAAGTCTATGCGGGTAACTATGCTCGGAATAATCAATAAAACATCGAACTAATGGATGACAAATCAAAAAAGTGCCTCGGGCGTGTCGGAAATATCCACATTTGTGTCTGAGGGTGCCACGCGACGCGTCTGACCGCGCGTTGCGGATGTCTTCTTTTTTTACGTGATTAATACTTGGGCGATTCCCCACAATACTTGGGCGATTCCCATTTTGCAGATATTTTTGGTTCGAGGCCGATTATTGTTCAAAGTGTATCCCCTTCCTGTGTCTTTTCAATGGGCTTGCATTGCCATGTTTCTATGTTTAGAAAATGTCCACAAAGTGTTAAGATACGATAATTTACACCTCATAATTAGCTTCATTGCTTGAAGAGTAGAAGAGATGAATTATTATGAAGATCACATGTAAACGTTTTATGATCGCCAAAATATAGAATAGAAAGACTACACAAGGAAACGAATGACAACTCTTCCGGCGTTGTGTCGTATGCTGGCGTAGTTTATTTAATTGCCGGAACACAGTTTCAGATAATATGTTTAGGGGTGTTTTTTTGTGTTGTCTGATCACTGGTTTACAGCCTTGCAACGTTCACGTCACTTCAGTCAAATGTCCAAAACTTATTTTTTACACAACGTTATGAGTCCAAAAAACACTAAGCTAATAAATTTTGTTAAGAATGATACATTGTTTACTTCGAAATTATTTGCACACAGAATGCGTACAATATGCACAACTTAAATGACATCATTTGCTATTTCACCTCATCTTTACCCGTTGCAAAACAATTTTTTTCCCACTTGCGTAGAATTTTTATGTATTGTTGTCACCTTCTTCTACTGTATGTAATCATTTCTATTTTTAGCTGGACCAAGAAGCATCAAGCGAACTCAGCTCTAGCTGCTAATTCGGCCGCCGGAGCTGCTAATCGCCCCTCGTTTTTAGACACACATATATTTGTTTGATGAGGGTTCGTTTTACAGCTTACTGTTTGATACTGTTTGTTTTGCAATGCATTCGATACTATGATTTTGGCCGTAGTATGGCAGTTACGTGAATATGTGCATATTCATTGACTTGGATTCATTTATAGCAGAAAACATCCCGGGAACAATGTCTGTATTGGAACAAATGCCGGCGACCTCTCTGGACACGCCAAAGGCCAGAGTTTTGAGTAGGTTATTTACACTTTTAATACAGAGGCCGTATTCACCAACACACAGGGAGCCCTCCCTAGGCTCACGGGCGATCTGAATCTCTTCTGACCTCGCCCTATCTACGCCCTCGTTAGCTCCTTGGGGAGGCCAGGGAGGGCTCCCTGCGCGTTGGTGAAGACGGCCTCAGGACTGCGGTTGGCTTTGTGTGCTCTCTGTCTCCCCCTCCATATGCATGTTCTTCTCTCTCCCCACTATTTCTTTGATTGAAATATTTTGAAATAACTTGAAATGTTTTTTCAGAAGAGGATCATCAATTAGACGTAAAGGATCTAAGTCAGCAAGTCAAGCATGTGACACCTTTATTGAAGGGATCCGCTGTAAAGCACATCCCTCTTATTCAGGTTTGGTTTTTATTTGTTTGTTTTTGCTCAAAACGTCTCCCTCATTATTGTCAAAACAATAGATGTATTCAGAGCAGACATGTTTCACTATAACGCTTTTCATTATTTAGGGTAGCGTTCCTAAAGAGACCGCAATTTCCACACATGCCGCCCTATACGGCCTCAGTCCAGAGAAGGAAAAACGGTTTGTCATGTTGATGTTATTGTCCACGGTGTATATCTTATTTAAAAGCCTATTCCAGTGCGTATTTTAATCTTTAAACGTCCGTTAACCTGCTCTTAAGCTTTTATGTAGAAAATGAATATGTTCTAAATCGACTGCTTTAGATTACGTGACCTCTATGAACGGCTTGACATGGATAATGATGGAACAGTGGATATTAGGGATTTAACCGCTGCTCTCAAGCATGAAATGCCCCACATACCGAGCCGATTAGCTCCGGTGGGTTTCCGTATAATAATGTTGTTGCTTATTGTAAGACAGTAAAAGACGACGTATGCAGATAAACAACATCCATACAGGAAGAAACCACAATCACGCCATTACCTCTTGCTCATTAAGTGAAAAGTTGATTGTATTATGTCAACTTCCGTCTTAAATGTCCTCGGATCTTTTTTTTTGTATACTATGTCCTTTGTCATATTGCAAATTGTGTTTTTACAGCAATTAATGGCTAGAATGGCCTCAGCTGAGGAGCGAGACAATGTGAATTTCACTGAATTTGTCAAGTACGTCGTCGACCACGAGAAGCGGTTAGAAGCAGTCTTCAAGGACTTGGATAAGAATAGAGATGGTCAGCTTTATATTAACGACATATATTATTTCTTAACTTCTTATGTTCGCTTAGTATATATGCATTTACATTATTGGAAGTAACGCACCTTTGTAGGGTACATCGACGTGCGAGAAATACGAAGCTACTGTGATAATATGGGCATTCCGATGTCCGAAGCGAGAGCAGAAGGAATCGTTCAACAGTACGTCTTGGCATTTTGTTTTGCTATTTGTTACTTGACTGCTGACTGATTGTGAGTCCAGAAGTGTCAAAGTTTGCCATGAGTTTAGTTGAAGGTGGTGAGTTCTTGTTTTAAACTGATATTGAAGCTTTTATGAAAGTTGTCTTTTCTACGGGATAAAGACATGAAACTGTTTTATATTTGTGATTTTTTAGAATGGACCAAACTGGCTCGTCGAATATAGACTTGGACGAGTTTCAGCAGTTTATGTTGTTGTATCCCTCCGCTGATCCCAAGGACATAGTTCACTTTTGGCGGCATAACTTGGTATGTTAGCGTCTTTCTAGCCATAATAACTGGGTTTGCTTATGAATTGTTAGCGACTACCGGCTATACTGACTTTCCTCTGAATTGAAATCATCTTTCTTCAGGTAATTGATATCGGAGAAGACGCCCTTGTTCCGGAGGATTTCTCGAAAGAAGAAATGAACAAGGGAATTTGGTGGCGACATTTGGTAAGTAACATGTTTGTTGTTTTTGTATCGCTAAATGATGTACTCAGCAGGTGGACAGCGAATGAGGTCACCAATGTTTTCGGTTGAAGTTGACTGTATCCATTCCTCTTCAGGTAGCTGGGGCGGCTGCCGGATGTATGTCTCGAACGTGTACAGCGCCGTTGGATCGTATTAAAGTCTACCTGCAGGTTGGGCCCGAACTTCCCATTTCTCTTTTCTTACATCATCAGCCATAGTTCTGTGTTGTTGAAGATATAAGTTTCGCAATTGAACTGTGATCACCTTTGGAAATACTGAACATGGAAATGTTTAGGTTCATGCTAACAAGACGAACAATCTGAATCTTTTCTCCGCGGTGAAGCTCCTCCATGCCGAAGGCGGAGTTAAGAGTTTTTGGCGTGGAAACGGAATGAACGTCATCAAAATTGCCCCCGAATCGGCAATTAAGTTTATGGCGTACGACCAGGTACCTTTTTGGCGCATAGTTTTGGTGCTTGCGGACTTTTCAAAATGTTCAGTATCTCATCCGAATTTGACTGATCGGATTCGATAGAGAACCTTTGTGTCCTTCTTAATCATGTAGCTCTTTTTACAGGCAAAGAGACTCATCCAAGAATATAAAGGCGACGGGGACTTGACAATATACGAACGGCTACTTGCTGGTTCTACTGCCGGAGCTATCAGTCAAACGTCAATTTACCCTATGGAGGTTCGTCGCTATAGTCATTATTGACTTTCGCAAATTCACCTTTAGGGCGCGTTCTGGATGATCTTACAGAAAGGAAAACATGCAAATTTCATGAAAAAAACATGGACAGTATGAATTAACATGCAAAATCTTTCCCATGCAATTTTAACTTTTGCATGCTAATTCATACTGTATTATGAGCTTTCTCCAAGCATTAGAACCTTTGGGAAATGTCAATGCCGAACTGGAAATTTGCATGTTTTCCTTTCGGAAAGTGCATCTCAAATTCTTCTTCGAATGAGCACCTCAAGTACCTCCCATCGCAAATTAATTATACCTGCTGTTTATAGTCGTTTCGTTTCGCTTCTGGATTATATCTCTTCTTTCCGTATGTGGGTGCTTGGATGTGCGTAGTTCTAACTATTACGTTTTCCTAGGTGTTGAAAACACGACTGGCCTTGCGGAGAACTGGTCAGCTGGACAGAGGTCTTATCTACTTTGCGCAGAAATTATATAGAAAGGAAGGATTTATATGTTTCTATAAGGTTGGTCTCTTTCGGTCATATCTCACTTGTCTGACTATGGTTCTTCTGTCAATCGCAAGAACATATTTTTTCCGAGTTTTTGTTTACCACAGGCTTCTTTTAGGGTTATGTGCCAAACTTGCTGGGCATAATACCATATGCTGGAATTGACTTAGCCATCTATGAGACGCTGAAGGGGATGTACCTCAAGAACAACAGTCAGGTACATATTACTTTTTTGTTCGTTGCCTGCTTCCCAATGTGTATGCAGTACTTTGGTTAGTAGGCACAACACTTGCATTTCTCTTAAGAAGTTTTGTGAACTCCTGTAATATTCAAACCTCGTTTTTAGAAGAAAGAACCAGGAGTGTTAGCGGTTTTGGCTTGTGGTACCATTAGTTCAACATGTGGACAACTTGCCAGCTATCCACTGGCTTTGGTGCGAACCCGTCTTCAGGCCCGAGGTATAAGATAATTTAAGAATATGTATTCCTCAACGTAGCCGTATCTTACATGTATTTCGATCATCTTGTCAATGCTTACCCGCGAAAGGTATAAAGGCCTTAAAGAACATGTGTATCTCACTTAGTGAGCGATGAATAAGAATAAAAAATAACCTCAGGCTGGGCATCAGACCCGAACATGCCGGACACGATGATAAGTCAGTTCAAATACATATTGAAGAATGAGGGTTTCACAGGACTATATCGAGGACTGACGCCCAACTTTATGAAGGTAAGTTAGTACGTTAAAGGAGTAGGTTTAGAAAGATCTTTCATTCGACATGGCTTGTTAGGGAACATTGGTTTTCTTTCTTCAAAAGCCAGCAGTCGTGGCACTATGATGTCTTTATTTTTTAGCTTGAATACTTAGCAGCCATCATTAGTGAGTACAGTATGAAATATTAAGTGAATTAGCGAGCCGTTAGCGGCACTTATACTTGATTTTCAAGGTAATACCTGCGGTCGGTATCAGTTACGTTGTCTACGAGCACGTACGAGCGCACTTGGGAGCGTCCATGTCTTAGCAAAGCCGTTGCACCTGATTTGGCTAGGAGAACTCTAAAAAGCTCTTCCGATTGAGTCCACGCCGTACGATTTCACAATTTTCCTAGAAACAGCTTTTTATTTCAATTAATAAACGCCTGCCTAATGTTCTTTAGAGAACACTCTAGTTGACTGTCTTGCACCCATTTTGTTATTGTTCGGGTTTTCTGTGTTAGATCTAAGTAAGCTCATCAAATGACCTTATTTTTCTTACCTTATTATTTTTTACTTATTACTTTTTTAATGACCTTATTACTTTTAAGTTTTTTTGTTTTAGAAAGGGGTTTGGTGAAAATACGGTAATTATTGTCGTCTGGTCATATGTCCCCATATATTCCAATTATGGACCATATTTTAGGTATTATATGAATTGAGTGAGCAACATTTCCAGTCATCAACCATATATGCCCATATTGGAACAGTAATCTTCTATGAAGACTGTACCTTAATTTACATTAGGCATGGGTAGGGATTGTATTTGTGATCAAAGTTTTGGCTTCCGTAAAATATTGTTTTTTTTTTAAAATTCACTTGATTTATTCCCTGTTTTGGTGTTGCTTGCCGTGCTTGCGGGAATGTTGGTCGGTTGTTCTGTCCTTTGTAGTACTCTTATCATTTTAATTTAGGGATGATACTTATCAATTAAGATTTGCATAGAACTGCCTATGGGGAAAGATCATACTCGTCCTTTTGTAATTGCTAATTTTGAATACTGGTGTGTAGACCGTTTAGAGGTGTTCATTTGCCTATTATGTCAGCCCCAAAGTATCAGTGTGCTTCTATTCAACATAATAATGCTAGTCACTAAGTCTAAATTTCAATTAAGGAATACGTTTTTCCTAGCATTTTCCGCCCTTCATAAAAGAACTGATAATTCAAGTTCGCGAATCGAGTACATGCCTTTTTCGTTTCTTTTCTCTCCTAGGCCGCGCTCGGGATGGTCGAAAGTGGGAAGTAATAACAACGTGTCGAAAATAGATTAAATCATCTGAAGCATACTGCTAAAAAGGAATAGTCAGACAAAAAAAATGGTACCTGGTGGACTCTCATTTCAGCAGCAAGTTTCAAACACTTCCTTTCAGCCATTTTGCACAGCCTTCTTTATTTTTTCTCACTCTCGGTCATTCTAAACGCGCCATTGTGGATGTGCAAAAAAAGAAAACAAACATTATGAGACAATTGCCCGGATAATTCTGATGTAATAATAGTTTTAGCTTTCCTGTTTCGTTGACTAATCTTATTCTAGAATTAGTTGTTGTCTTTGTTGTGTTCCGCTCACACTCAATCCCCCCCCCCCGTGGTTTTTGCCGTACCAGAGTTGTCTTTCCGAGAGTTAGTTTGTTTATGTTTTTGTTATTTAGCTCAACTTCCTGTAGTTGGTGTTATGACCTCTTTTAGTTGGCTGTTTGTTTGACGTTTTACTGTGTAGACATCAAGATTGTCATATGTATCTGTGTTTCATCTTGAGAATAAACATTTAAAGAATTTGTGGGATACATTACTTTAAGTACACGTGATACGGTTCATTGCCGAATTGCTTACCTTTGTGTTGCGTCTGATTTACTTTGAGATGTGCCGATTCTTGCATATTTGTTATGTATTGTATCTTGTTCGTAAATTGCATTTTTAGAAATATGACAACCACGTTGTTCGTCTTTCCTCAACACACAACGCAGGAAGAACATGAACTTAGGGATATAACCGAGGAACTCAAGCAGCTGGTGGGACATACACTCTTCTATTTACTTCTAAATTATTCTTTCCGTAATTGAACTCTTATTGATGGCAATGTAGTGTCATTGTCACGTAGTCACCGAGCTAAGAATAGTTGAGCGTAATCGCCTGCAGTGGGAATCAAAATTGGCCGCTGCAGGCTTAACTATCTAGTTCAGCACTGAACTTCGAACCTGCTTAATGTTACTTATACAATGAAAATTCAGGCAAACCCACACGTGAATCTTTGTTGAGAATGTGTGTCCATCGAACCGTAGGTGTCTATTGTAAGAATAATAGTGATTTCCTAGTTCATAGTTTCGTTTCCAGCGTCGAGCTCTGGGTATCGAGGTGAAAACCCGTGAAGACCCTTCGAAAGTCAGTGACAAAAAGATGAAGCGAGGTGAGTATATGAATCTTTGAAATGTGTTTTGGTATACTTTCCAATTTAGTTACCTATTCATTCATCCTTGTAATATTTTACCTTCTAGTGTCAACCGATCTGACCATATCTACTGAAGAAGTGAAAAAGAAGGTGCAAACAGGCGCAATTCACGTGAAGAAAAACGAGGAAAAGAGCACCTTTAAAAGGATCAAGATTACGGTTCCGAGAATGAGAAGTGGTGATAGTCAAGGAGAGGCCGGAGAAATTGTAAGCTGAATATTCTTTGAAAAGCTGTATGTATTGAGTGATGGCCAGCTTGGAAACAATGTATTACAGCGTGCAGGAACAGTGACAAAAGAGTATGGGACATTATTGGTTCAGTTAAATACTTGATGAGAACTTTCACATTTGTAGGTTTCCATCAGCAACAAATAAGACGGTATCTTCACTGGTTCGATCACCTACTCATGAAAATATGGGCTTTTAGGTTTCGCCAACTCCTATGTCTCCTCTTGGATCCCCTTCTTCTTCTTCGTCAACATCCAATCGTATGATTCCAAAGTCTTCTGATGAATCAAATGTGGTACTTGTTAGAGGATATGATCTCCAGGTGAGATTCTCTATGCAAAGGTCCTTTGTGCATGGTGTATCTTACAAAGCCTATAACTTTTGTATCATAAACAGCGTAAAAGGCTATCGATTGATATCAAAGTCAAGCAAATAGCTAACTGCTAGGTGCTACTGTTCCTTACGCTTACTTTCGTAAATATCGGCATTATAATCTGTCGCGAGACAAGTTTCAATGTCGAAAATTTTGCAGAAAGACACCCTCGAAAACGCATTCAAGAAATATGGGCCGATCGAAAAGTTGTTAGTGGATGATCGTCAAAAGTAGGCAGTCGTATCATGTTCGCGAATTTGTATTTGATTGGAACATGCCATTAGTAATTAGACAAACGCTTTCATTTTTCACGTGTTTATTTATTTATTTAGAAGTGCTTACATCACATTTAAAATCCAGACCACGTGGAGGACTGCATTGGTGGGGTGAGCCTTCTTTCTGGTTGATGTGCACATAATTTAGGTTTCCTAATTTATATCATTGATGATGTTTAAATGCCAATAATCAAATGTGTTGTTCTGTTGAAGTTGAAATAGTTTGCTTCTTCAGATGGATGGCAATATGGTGAATGGAATAACTCTACGAGTTTCACATGCAAGAAAACAACAACCGATAGAGAGGTATCACTATTTCTCTCGTATGCGTAAATTGGTTTTCAACCCCTCAAATCCTACCAATCCTATGTTTGCTTCAGACCTGCAATAAACATCAACATCAACCCTGGACCACGAAAACGCGAGCCTAAGAAGGATAAAACGAAGCCACAACCAGATGATAAGAAGAAGAAAGCAAAGGTAAATCATCCAGCCAAAGTGACAGTATTACAGAGTGGTTAAAGTTTACATTTCCGACCCGCTTCGAGGTGGTTGGTCACTTTTCGAACAGTGTATTTTCCAATTTCAGACCGAAAAGCCTGAGAATGCAAAGAAGAAAGAAAAGAAGGAAGTGGAGGTTAAAGAGAAAAAGGAGACGTCGAAAAAGAAAGCTAAGAAACCAAAATCAAGGGAAGAAATAGAGGACGGTGAAATTTCCGATGACGACGATTATGGTAAGAGTATGATTGGTTAGCTATTAAAAGAATTATCATATATTCGGAAACACGTGACGATGCTTATGTCTGCATCTAATTGTAAGGAAAACCTAGGTCGGTTAGAGTACAAAGTTATAAGAGCACTAGCATTGATTAATTTAACACTGAACTATGAATTCTCCTGTAACATGAAAGGTAAAAGGCTTCTCAAATCACTTTTACTCTCAATACGACGATATATCAAAAATAGTTGAAACATTTCAGATGAACAAGCTTCTACACCTGGACGTACATAAACGATGTCTTGTATTTTTTATCTATGTATATATTTGCTCTTATTTTCGTTTTTGTACACTAATGAGAATTGAACTCAATTTCGATCTCGTGCTGCTCGTTCAAATCATACTCGTTATTTGATAAGGGGCTTCAGTTTTTAATATTATAAAAAAAAACTAAACATTTAGCCAAGAAAACTTTGTAATTCAATTGCTGAGTAGATTTTTGAATGTTGTGATTAGTTCTCAGGTGATAAACTGCTTCTTTTGTAGATGTGTAATAATAAATCTTTGTTTTCGCGCTTGTCTAACATGCTTGTTCTTTTCTCGAAATATGTTCGGAGCCATCACATTATCTACTTAAGTGTTGTGATGTGGTGTGAGTTTTGTGGACGAATGTAATTATCATTACATTTTTTATCAAGTACCTTTTCTTGGATGCTGACTTCGTAATCTATGTATTAACGCTGATAAACTTTGGCAGACCGGCATTTCTACGATATGTATTGTAGTCGCATTGATAAGAGCGAACCAAAAAGGATTTTTGCATTTTTGTTCGTTATACCTTTGTTCCATTTTGCGTTGTTATATTATGTGAACAAATTATAATGAATTGAGTCTGGCCTGCGCAAAGCTGTGAACTTTCATTATTATACCATACAAAAAGCGAAAATCTGTCCACAACATACAAATCGGATTAATCGCTGTCAATTAAAAACGTGAACATATTTCTATATATTTGGAACAGAAACTGAGTTGATACAATTACTTCTTAGTTAGCAAAACGAATAAAGTGGCAAAATTGTGTTTATTAACGCTTAGTTTCTGGTTTATTATTATTTTTGGAACACCGACCATAGGCTTTATTTATGACTGATGTATCAAATAATTGGACAGAATTCTGCCAAAGAACGTCATCCATCTATTCATTGTCTTACTTTCCTCCTGTTTTCTTCAGCTGTACTTTATAGTTCAGTCAACCTTTTATTTGTAGTTCGGTTCGGTCTCTCTCACTCAGCTGCTTTTTTATTTTTCTCTCCTGCGAGGCGCTGTAGTTTGCACCATGCTTCGTTTGATTCGCTGTTGTTTGAGTGTTCTGTGCTCACAACGCGGAATTTTGCTGAAATGTACTCTGCACCCGACGATTTTGCTGATCAGTAAACATTTGTGGGTAACCCAGGCCAGAGTGAGCCGGTCTCAATCAAGAACATTTTACCACCGGAATTCTAAGTTAATCGCAAGATGTTCCGCTCTCAAACATGTGTTTATAGAAGCCTACTACTTTTATTTTCTAGTAGTTCCTCATATGTTTAGTGCCTTGTTTGCTGTAATCAGAATCAACACTGTCGTATTTTCAGGCTAAGCCATGCAGGGGTCCGTGGTGGGTCTCTTGCTTGAGTACCGCCATCTCATAGTGAGCCTTTTGGGCTCATTTGGCTTCATATATTGGTACAGAACGGCGTGCATTGGAAAAGTGAGACATTACATTACTAGCAGCAATAAATACAAATTATTTGCCATAAATAACACTTTTTTTGAAACGTTATTGTTTTGTGTTTCAGGTTCCTCAACTGTGGTATAATCGGAAGACGAAGGTTGGACAGATGGTTGCCAAGCTCCCTGTTATGAATAGGGTAAGTTCACTTATAATAATAATTTATACGCACACATAAAATTCATGAGAAAAATATATGCAACGACGTTTGTCGAGTAAAGAAACGTCAACATGCACAAATACAAAAATGAAGAATAAATAAAGTGACACATTATACAGAAATCTATGAAGCTAAGTGCGGAGTTTCCTCAATCATAATAGAAGTTCTATGTACAAATGAATGCCTACGAACCATTTTAGTTGCTCTGGGAATAACGATCCTACTCCTGCCCCTACGGGAAGAGTAAGCAAAGGGTCTGAACTTGAACATTCTCTGCAAGCTCGTACCAATTTCCCAGCTAAAATTTTTCGTAGCATTTTCGCATCTGCTCTTTTTCTACGATTCACAAGTAAATCTAATTTCAAGCTTCATTTCTTACACTGGGAGGGGGCGTATTAGCATATCTAAGTAAATGAGATCGCATAAAAACACGCTTGGTAAACATTCGTTGAATTCTTTCTAAGGCTAATTTGTCTCTCTGCTTGTACGGGTTAAATACAACGGAACCTGATTCGAGAATAGACCTCACATATAAACAATAAGCTAGAACAAGGATATTTGCTTTGTGAGTTTTTAGTGTACGAAAAAGGGCAAACATCCTCTTTCGAGCCTGGTTACAAATAAACGACAAATGCCTAGAAAAACTAAGATTTTCGGTAATAAAAAAGCCTAAGTCCTTAACTTCAGTTACCTTCGAAATTACAGTACCATTGCAAATATAGTCTGGTTTGGGATTTCGAGCACCAATATATAATGCTTGACACTTGTGAGGTGCCAACGGCAACTGAAAGCTAACGACCACTCATAAACAAAGTCTATTGATTGTTGCAAGTGAACAACATCATTAGCTGATTTGATTACTCTATAAATCTTTATATCATCAGCATACATGACAAAATGAGTACCAGAATTTCGTAAAACCGAAGCAAGATCAGATGTAAAAAGAGAGAACAGAATAGGACCAAGAACTGAACCTTGGGGCACACCACTAATACAGTTCATTACTTCTGAAGTGGAGTTTGCAGTTCTGACAAACATTTTTCTGTCCTCAAGCCAATTCTTGATCCATCGACACACATAATCGGGGAACCCCATACACTCTAACTTTGCAATAAGTTTCTTGTGTTATATTGATATTCAGTTATTTAAGAAAGTGTTTGCTGGCTGAATTATATGTTGCTTGTTCCAGGAATTCCATCCTACCTGGTGGTGCCCATTTGGATTCACACAGACTGTTATGAGACAGTTGCTCAGGAGTAAGCCGAGCCTTCCGTGGAGGAGGTAGCCTCATTTTATCATAGTTTGTAAGTAGCACAAGATTGCGCTCACAAACATATTGGACGACGTTCACAGACAATTATCGTGTAGATTCTAATAAATATGCCTAACAGTAGTACTTAAAACAAGATTGATACATAAATGTCAGTGTTTTTGTTTTATTGTCTTTGATTACTGAAGTTGGGATCTTGTTTATTATCAGGCCACATAAGAAATTTTGAGTCATTTTCAGAGAAGTCGTCACTTTTCCTGATGGTGGATGTACTGCAGTCGATTGGTTGGAATCTCAAGGACTAAGTGAAACTTCTCCAATTGTCGTCTTTCTGCCTGGAATCACTGGTAGTTATATCCGATTTTCTTTTCAATATTTTGCTTAACAAACTAGTTGTGAATCGAATTTGTGAACTATGTATTTTCACCTGAAACACATTTACACCTCTTTCAGGTTCCACGCATGACTGTTCCTACATTTAGTCACCGAGCTAAGAATAGTTGAGCGTAATCGCCTGCAGTGGGAATCAAAATTGGCCGCTGCAGGCTTAACTATCTAGTTCAGCACTGAACTTCGAACCTGCTTAATGTTACTTATACAATGAAAATTCAGGCAAACCCACACGTGAATCTTTGTTGAGAATGTGTGTCCATCGAACCGTAGGTGTCTATTGTAAGAATAATAGTGATTTCCTAGTTCATAGTTTCGTTTCCAGCGTCGAGCTCTGGGTATCGAGGTGAAAACCCGTGAAGACCCTTCGAAAGTCAGTGACAAAAAGATGAAGCGAGGTGAGTATATGAATCTTTGAAATGTGTTTTGGTATACTTTCCAATTTAGTTACCTATTCATTCATCCTTGTAATATTTTACCTTCTAGTGTCAACCGATCTGACCATATCTACTGAAGAAGTGAAAAAGAAGGTGCAAACAGGCGCAATTCACGTGAAGAAAAACGAGGAAAAGAGCACCTTTAAAAGGATCAAGATTACGGTTCCGAGAATGAGAAGTGGTGATAGTCAAGGAGAGGCCGGAGAAATTGTAAGCTGAATATTCTTTGAAAAGCTGTATGTATTGAGTGATGGCCAGCTTGGAAACAATGTATTACAGCGTGCAGGAACAGTGACAAAAGAGTATGGGACATTATTGGTTCAGTTAAATACTTGATGAGAACTTTCACATTTGTAGGTTTCCATCAGCAACAAATAAGACGGTATCTTCACTGGTTCGATCACCTACTCATGAAAATATGGGCTTTTAGGTTTCGCCAACTCCTATGTCTCCTCTTGGATCCCCTTCTTCTTCTTCGTCAACATCCAATCGTATGATTCCAAAGTCTTCTGATGAATCAAATGTGGTACTTGTTAGAGGATATGATCTCCAGGTGAGATTCTCTATGCAAAGGTCCTTTGTGCATGGTGTATCTTACAAAGCCTATAACTTTTGTATCATAAACAGCGTAAAAGGCTATCGATTGATATCAAAGTCAAGCAAATAGCTAACTGCTAGGTGCTACTGTTCCTTACGCTTACTTTCGTAAATATCGGCATTATAATCTGTCGCGAGACAAGTTTCAATGTCGAAAATTTTGCAGAAAGACACCCTCGAAAACGCATTCAAGAAATATGGGCCGATCGAAAAGTTGTTAGTGGATGATCGTCAAAAGTAGGCAGTCGTATCATGTTCGCGAATTTGTATTTGATTGGAACATGCCATTAGTAATTAGACAAACCGCTTTCATTTTTCAAGTGTTTATTTATTTATTTAGAAGTGCTTACATCACATTTACAAATCCAGACCACGTGGAGGACTGCATTGGTGGGGTGAGCCTTCTTTCTGGTTGATGTGCACATAATTTAGGTTTCCTAATTTATATCATTGATGATGTTTAAATGCCAATAATCAAATGTGTTGTTCTGTTGAAGTTGAAATAGTTTGCTTCTTCAGATGGATGGCAATATGGTGAATGGAATAACTCTACGAGTTTCACATGCAAGAAAACAACAACCGATAGAGAGGTATCACTATTTCTCTCGTATGCGTAAATTGGTTTTCAACCCCTCAAATCCTACCAATCCTATGTTTGCTTCAGACCTGCAATAAACATCAACATCAACCCTGGACCACGAAAACGCGAGCCTAAGAAGGATAAAACGAAGCCACAACCAGATGATAAGAAGAAGAAAGCAAAGGTAAATCATCCAGCCAAAGTGACAGTATTACAGAGTGGTTAAAGTTTACATTTCCGACCCGCTTCGAGGTGGTTGGTCACTTTTCGAACAGTGTATTTTCCAATTTCAGACCGAAAAGCCTGAGAATGCAAAGAAGAAAGAAAAGAAGGAAGTGGAGGTTAAAGAGAAAAAGGAGACGTCGAAAAAGAAAGCTAAGAAACCAAAATCAAGGGAAGAAATAGAGGACGGTGAAATTTCCGATGACGACGATTATGGTAAGAGTATGATTGGTTAGCTATTAAAAGAATTATCATATATTCGGAAACACGTGACGATGCTTATGTCTGCATCTAATTGTAAGGAAAACCTAGGTCGGTTAGAGTACAAAGTTATAAGAGCACTAGCATTGATTAATTTAACACTGAACTATGAATTCTCCTGTAACATGAAAGGTAAAAGGCTTCTCAAATCACTTTTACTCTCAATACGACGATATATCAAAAATAGTTGAAACATTTCAGATGAACAAGCTTCTACACCTGGACGTACATAAACGATGTCTTGTATTTTTTATCTATGTATATATTTGCTCTTATTTTCGTTTTTGTACACTAATGAGAATTGAACTCAATTTCGATCTCGTGCTGCTCGTTCAAATCATACTCGTTATTTGATAAGGGGCTTCAGTTTTTTTTAATATTATAAAAAAAAACTAAACATTTAGCCAAGAAAACTTTGTAATTCAATTGCTGAGTAGATTTTTGAATGTTGTGATTAGTTCTCAGGTGATAAACTGCTTCTTTTGTAGATGTGTAATAATAAATCTTTGTTTTCGCGCTTGTCTAACATGCTTGTTCTTTTCTCGAAATATGTTCGGAGCCATCACATTATCTACTTAAGTGTTGTGATGTGGTGTGAGTTTTGTGGACGAATGTAATTATCATTACATTTTTTATCAAGTACCTTTTCTTGGATGCTGACTTCGTAATCTATGTATTAACGCTGATAAACTTTGGCAGACCGGCATTTCTACGATATGTATTGTAGTCGCATTGATAAGAGCGAACCAAAAAGGATTTTTGCATTTTTGTTCGTTATACCTTTGTTCCATTTTGCGTTGTTATATTATGTGAACAAATTATAATGAATTGAGTCTGGCCTGCGCAAAGCTGTGAACTTTCATTATTATACCATACAAAAAGCGAAAATCTGTCCACAACATACAAATCGGATTAATCGCTGTCAATTAAAAACGTGAACATATTTCTATATATTTGGAACAGAAACTGAGTTGATACAATTACTTCTTAGTTAGCAAAACGAATAAAGTGGCAAAATTGTGTTTATTAACGCTTAGTTTCTGGTTTATTATTATTTTTGGAAAACCGACCATAGGCTTTATTTATGACTGATGTATCAAATAATTGGACAGAATTCTGCCAAAGAACGTCATCCATCTATTCATTGTCTTACTTTCCTCCTGTTTTCTTCAGCTGTACTTTATAGTTCAGTCAACCTTTTATTTGTAGTTCGGTTCGGTCTCTCTCACTCAGCTGCTTTTTTATTTTTCTCTCCTGCGAGGCGCTGTAGTTTGCACCATGCTTCGTTTGATTCGCTGTTGTTTGAGTGTTCTGTGCTCACAACGCGGAATTTTGCTGAAATGTACTCTGCACCCGACGATTTTGCTGATCAGTAAACATTTGTGGGTAACCCAGGCCAGAGTGAGCCGGTCTCAATCAAGAACATTTTACCACCTGAATTCTAAGTTAATCGCAAGATGTTCCGCTCTCAAACATGTGTTTATAGAAGCCTACTACTTTTATTTTCTAGTAGTTCCTCATATGTTTAGTGCCTTGTTTGCTGTAATCAGAATCAACACTGTCGTATTTTCAGGCTAAGCCATGCAGGGGTCCGTGGTGGGTCTCTTGCTTGAGTACCGCCATCTCATAGTGAGCCTTTTGGGCTCATTTGGCTTCATATATTGGTACAGAACGGCGTGCATTGGAAAAGTGAGACATTACATTACTAGCAGCAATAAATACAAATATTTGCCAATAAACTAACACTTTTTTTGAAACGTTATTGTTTTGTGTTTCAGGTTCCTCAACTGTGGTATAATCGGAAGACGAAGGTTGGACAGATGGTTGCCAAGCTCCCTGTTATGAATAGGGTAAGTTGCACTTATAATAATAATTTATTACGCACACATAAAATTCATGAGAAAAATATATGCAACGTACAGTTTTGTCGAGTAAAGCAACAGTCAACAGTAGCACAAATACAAAAATGAAGAATAAATAAAGTGACACATTATACAGAAATCTATGAAGCTAAGTGCGGAGTTTCCTCAATCATAATAGAAGTTCTATGTACAAATGAATGCCTACGAACCATTTTAGTTGCTCTGGGAATAACGATCCTACTCCTGCCCCTACGGGAAGAGTAAGCAAAGGGTCTGAACTTGAACATTCTCTGCAAGCTCGCACCACATTTCCCAGCTAAAATTTTTCGTAGCATTTTCGCATCTGCTCTTTTTCTACGATTCACAAGTAAATCTAATTTCAAAGCGTCATTTCTTACCTGGGAGGGGCGTATCAGCATATCTAAGTAAATGAGATCGCATAAAAACACGCTTGGTAAACATTCGTTGAATTCTTTCTAAGGCTAATTTGTCTCTCTGCTTGTACGGGTTAAATACAACGGAACCTGATTCGAGAATAGACCTCACATATAAAAAATAAGCTAGAACAAGGATCTTTGCTTTGTGAGTTTTAGTGTACGAAAAAGGGCAAACATCCTCTTTCGAGCCTGGTTACAAATAAACGACACATGCCTAGAAAAACTAAGATTTTCGGTAATAAAAAAGCCTAAGTCCTTAACTTCAGTTACCTTCGAAATTACAGTACCATTGCAAATATAGTCTGGTTTGGGATTTCGAGCACCAATATATAATGCTTGACACTTGTGAGGTGCCAACGGCAACTGAAAGCTAACCGACCACTCATAAACAAAGTCTATTGATTGTTGCAAGTGAACAACATCATTAGCTGATTTGATTACTCTATAAATCTTAATATCATCAGCATACATGACAAAATGAGTACCAGAATTCGTAAAACCGAAGCAAGATCAGATGTAAAAAGAGAGAACAGAATAGGACCAAGAATGAACCTTGGGGCACACCACTAATACAGTTCATTACTTCTGAAGTGGAGTTTGCAGTTCTGACAACATTTTTCTGTCCTCAAGCCAATTCTTGATCCATCGACACACATAATCGGGGAACCCCATACACTCTAACTTTGCAATAAGTTTCTTGTGTTATATTGATATTCAGTTATTTAAGAAAGTGTTTGCTGGCTGAATTATATGTTGCTTGTTCCAGGAATTCCATCCTACCTGGTGGTGCCCATTTGGATTCACACAGACTGTTATGAGACAGTTGCTCAGGAGTAAGCCGAGCCTTCCGTGGAGGAGGTAGCCTCATTTTATCATAGTTTGTAAGTAGCACAAGATTGCGCTCACAAACATATTGGACGACGTTCACAGACAATTATCGTGTAGATTCTAATAAATATGCCTAACAGTAGTACTTAAAACAAGATTGATACATAAATGTCAGTGGTTTGTTTTATTGTCTTTGATTACTGAAGTTGGGATCTTGTTTATTATCAGGCCACATAAGAAATTTTGAGTCATTTTCAGAGAAGTCGTCACTTTTCCTGATGGTGGATGTACTGCAGTCGATTGGTTGGAATCTCAAGGACTAAGTGAAACTTCTCCAATTGTCGTCTTTCTGCCTGGAATCACTGGTAGTTATATCCGATTTTCTTTTCAATATTTTGCTTAACAAACTAGTTGTGAATCGAATTTGTGAACTATGTATTTTCACCTGAAACACATTTACACCTCTTTCAGGTTCCACGCATGACTGTTCCTACATTATCCATTGTGCTATTGAGGCTGAAAAGGTTAGATTACAGTTATGTAATTTATGACGCGGACGCGAGGCACACTTCATTTAGTAGTTGCCAGATGATTACAATTTCTTTTTACTTTCACTAATTAACTACTTTGTGTGTTCTTTTCAGATGGGCTGGCGCTCGGTGGTTGTGAATGCCAGAGGACTGGGTGGAGTTCCTTTAAAGACTGCACGAACTTACACGGCTGCACACACAGATGATATCGAATTTGTATGTGCTATTTAGACGTTCATTTCTGTATCTTTCTTCATGATCACTCGATCAGTTTAATTATTCCCTATTCCAATTTTCTTTTAGGTTATCAAGCAAATAGTCGAAACGTTCCCGAACGCACCCAAAATGGCATGTGGATTTAGCATGGGAGGGTGGGTTCGACCAAATAATACTTATCATAAACAGAAAATAGATCAACCTGTTCAGCTACATATAAAACATTAATTTCCTCTTTTCGGCTCATCTATTGAACCAGTGTATTTGAACATTTTTGCGCGTTTCAATTACGTTCGCACTGTAAATAAGTTCCTCATACATAGAGATAACGTGAATGCGTCTAGAATAGAATATTATTAACTGTTAACTAGGGTTTCTTAGATTCTCATATGTTTCCTTACTTTTGCATTATTTGTTCTTTGAAAAGAAAAAACGACAACAGTGGTTCTCTACTGAAGATCATACATAATATGCGTTTCAGAATGATTACTTGGAACTATCTGGCTAAGCATTCGGCCGAGAACTGTGGACTGAAGGGCGCCCTTTTGGTCAGCTCTCCATTTGACACATTTAAATCGACCGCTAGTTTGGAAGCCTTCGTACCCAAACTATTCTTTAACGGACATCTTGCCGAATGCCTCAAGAACATTGTGAAACCGTACGTTTTTTCTCTGTATTCGTTTTTTTTTTTCGTCACAGCGTGAACGGACGATTTGCGTTTCGTAGCTGTCTTTCTATTTGCAGCATAATTCCAGCTCTAATTTACACTTTTTCAGGTACAAGCACTTGTTCAAAGACAAACTCGACTGGGACAAGTTGATGAAAGTGGACACGATCAAAGGGTTTGATGCCAACTTTGTTGTTCCAATGTTTGGGTACAATCATGTGGATGAATATTATCATGAGGCCACCCTCAGAACCAAGGTATGTCTCATCTCGTTTCGCATACGTATATGTAGTACTCACGCGATCTATTTGCTGTGCCTCAAACAAAGTAAATTTTACAATTCTAGGTGCATAAAATCCCTATTCCAACGTTGGCTCTGAACTCGAGAGATGATTGTTTTGCGCCTCTGGACCGTAAGTTTTTAATAGTTTTGCGCAAACTGACTCTATATTTCCCCTCCTAGATTGTACCTTTTAATTATAATTTGTTCGGGCAAATGTATGCAATTAACTGCACATATACAAGAAAACAAAAGCTTAATTATTTTTGCAGAAGAACTACTTGACGATGTTGCTTCGTCGGAGAATGTGGTCCATGCAATCACTGAACATGGTGGACATACTGCATTTATGAAACAGACAAACCCATCAGCCGTTGGCCTCGTTGAAGAAGTGCTAATCGACTATGGAAAAATGATCTTTAATGAACTGTGAACAGATTCGCCAGTCTGAGAAGATTCTTCAACTTCACATAGCAGATTTGAAAAAGTTTTATTTTTGACATCTCAGTTACAGTTAGTACTCGAATTATTTTTTATTTCAAGTAGACATTTCAAGTAGAACTTGTTCTCTAACGGTAGGCTGTTTTGTTGTTTTAGTGATTCATGCTGATTTTTCCTAATGTAGAAGCCAACTTAACGGTTGTGTGAGTAGGTGTTTCAATTTTGTAGCCCGTAGGTTTTTCGATTAAATAATAGCTACATTTCAAATATCTAGTCAGCTAGTCCTTTCTCTCTAGTGTCAACTAGCTTTTTTGATTACGTGAATCTAGCACAAATAATTACTGGTGTTTCGCGAATATTCCAGAGTTCTAATTAAGTTGACAAGCATTTGGTCGTATTTGAATCTCATTTCCATTATTACGCGGATTTTTTCTGCTCGTAATCCATTTTGCTATTTACGTACTATTTCATTATTTAGGCACCTTTTTATTTTATGACCGTTTGCAATTCAGTGAAACTGTATTAGGGTTCTAATCTTATTGTTGTTTTCAAATAAAACCATACTGACAAAATTTTGCTTATTCATAAAGATTTAACACCGTGTTATTTTCATTGACATCAAGAGAATCCGCAACATTAGCTCATAGTTGAATCTTTTATATTTGTTACTCGCCATTTATTAAAGTGCTTATATCGGCCTTGTCCCTTGATTATTATGCATGAGATAACTTTTCGTGGATATATCTTTTTGCGTGTTTCATTGCGTGAGTGCAGTGTTTTTCCTGTCCTGCTACTAATATATTATTTATAAATTAATCCCATCGGTGTAGATGGCAGACGCAAAAAGGGAAGATCGCAGACCTATCAAATAAAAGGTGCGCAGTTCCATCACTCATATTAAGATATTTAGAAGGCAGATCTGGCTCATCCTGCCCTTATTGTTAGTGAATTAATAAACGGAACATAGGATTGTTATTAGCAGATATTCATAGCGATACTGGATGCACCGGTGCATGGTGATTTTTGGTACTTCCATTCCTTTCAAATGTCAAGTTTCTCGTACTAGTTGAAGAAAAAAAGCATACAGTACTCTTTCTTTCTTTTGTCATCGTCCGCTGATAGTAATATCCGTGAATACGTGGACTTTCAACATCACATTTTGTACACGGTTTACCAACACCACATGCTAGTGACGGAAGCTCTATGTTCTGGATATGGTAGCACAAAATTGGCTGAAGCCAACCTCTATGCTATCTTGTCTCAGAATCAAGATCTCGGCGTTGTCACAACAAACTAATTGAAAGTGTTGTGGAACGTTGGAATTAGTCTTCCGCACATTTTCAGTGAATTGGAGGTTGCACGGAATATCTTCCTAACAGAGGAAAAATGGCGGAGATTATGGATAAACCCCTGTTTTGTATATTCCTCATGTAGGAGTTGCATCCTTTGTGAATTGATTGCCGTTAAATAATTTCCCGGCATACTTATTTAACTTACACGCGGACAGTTGCCTCTAACCTGCGAGAAACAGGCACCTGAGAAAAAGGCTGGCTCTTTTTGAACTATTCAAGCTAGGTGTTGAGGTTTCCGTTTCGGCCCATTTCGTTTGTATGTTACATCTGTGTATGCAAATTTATGCACGCACGCATTTCATACATGTTAAGTGAAGTAAGCGTCGGTTTCAAATTTGAAATATTGCGGCTGACAATGATCAATTTGTTGAATATACAAGTGCTTCCCTGATGTTAGGGGATTTTCGGGATTATACACATAGGAATTAAAAAGTTTATTCATAGGATTATGATTTATTGTTATTCTGCACGCTCCCCACCTTCCATAGTTGATGTACAGTTGTATAGTACTCCGTTGATTGTAGCCGTCTCGTTGAAACGTACTGCAACCTTTTCATTCGTGAATAGGCACGCTGAAATGTGTTTACTACTTTAAATATTATTAACTTATGTATTACTAGTAAAAAGGGTACGCGTTGCCTTGTTATTCTTCTTTTTTTTTGCGATTTTATGTATAAACCTTCATTCTATTTTGAGAATTTGCAGAGGCGTTTCATTTTGCGTTTTGGGGGAACAGAGTGATTTATTCCTTCTGACACTGAAACGGAGTTTCATGAAAAGTAAACCCGCGAGCTAGCGTTTTTTGCTACTTCCTGCACTTTACTAGCTATTGAACAACATATATATCCTTCCTGGTTGATATTTTCGTTTGACCGGTGTCTGGGCAATGCTTTTTTTTGGCCACTAATAGTTGTGTTCTTATTGCAGAGCAGATTAGAAGTTTACGGAATTCTCGTGTTTCACTGCTGATTATTGGCAAAATATATAAATCTCATAGAAAAACATTTTGATAGCTTATTAACGGAAAAAAGATACGTACCTATTGCTTCCCATTTAGCTCCTTTGGCTATTTTTGTACATTGAAGTCGAAATCCCGGTTCAGAGGCGCATTGATCTGCGGTTTCGTTAAAATTAACCATTTTAGTAGCCATCGGATCCCAACTCGGAAAACAGCCTAAATACTGAATAAGTATCAATTTGGCTAATCTCTCAGTGATATCCAGAACACGAGCTATTTCCGAATTAAGTATAACCTCATTAGTTAACATGGGTTAAATATCATTATTCAAATTGGATTAGATGTCATAATTAGAACTGCACAACTGCACGTTTATACATGTAATCTCTCCTTCTGAACGTGCTTATTTAGCAAAGGGGATGAAACGAGTACATGGAAAAAATTACGCTTCTTCTCCTCATGCAAAAATAGCTTTATTTACTGAATAGGTTAGGAAGGTATTAAAGGGATGGGGTCACTTCAAATAAACCCCTTACTTTTTCATATATAACACACCATATAAATCACAATTAATACAAAAAGTTTCCAAATAGATGCACTCCGCGTCTCTTATTTTTTTTAAACTTGGTTGGAATCCCCGGTCTATACGACAATTGGTGCATTGCACCATAGCCGGCAGGAAAAGCGCTCTATGAGCAAACTACAGATGCTGGGAGCCTCGAATTGGAAACATTTTTTACATGACGTGTACCACAAATAAAGTGAGGGGAGATTTGAAATGACTACATGCTTTTAAATCCGCGTGACTTTATAATCCGACGCTCGCAAAAGGTATCACAATTGGTCGTGGGAGCAAATATTTTTTGTTGCACGAAAAAAACATGTTGCACCACACATATTACCCCTTATATCAAAAGTAATAGTCAAAGAGCGAGCCATTTGCTTATTTTTTTGCTTTATGGAGGTTTCGAATGCACGCAAATAAGGACTTATTTACCGTTAGATAGTCTAAAAGGTGAATTCCGACATAATAATATAATAATAGTTTATTACACCACAAAGATGCGATGTAACATAATTGTTTTAGATTTCGTACCCATGCACCGTGGGAAGATTTTTTCGCTGTTTACATGCAATATGTTTTTTCTCAACCTTTGTATTCACTATATAGAGGGAACGTGTCGTTCCACTTGCCCTTTCGTTACTAATTAGAGAAGATTATCTCGTTTTCTATGAAATAGTACACTAATTAGCGAGTTCTTTAAGGCACAGTTTAGTTTTTAAACGGGTTTTGGTGTTGCAAAGTATATTTTTATTTCTTCTCGAAAAGGCGGTACATATAGCGAAAATAAACTCATCACTATTTTAAATTTTTGTTGAAAGAAAAGTATATTTTTTTGCTTACCGATCAATGTCCAATATGTGCCTGAAGGGCTGTTGATGCATTCGTAATAGAACTCTTTTTCGGGCCATTTATCGCCCACTCGACATGGTCCCTATATTCAAATTGTGTTTTATTTGATGCAAAAAGACAAATTCAGTAAAATTGGAGGTTTTGCAGAGAATATTTGTTAGTGTATGCCTGTTTCTTTTCTCGGAACACTTAACATGTTCAAACAATGAAGAAAAACATCTGTTAAGCTACTTTATAAGCTTTAATAACGCGAGATAAGTTAAGCGAGATGATTCGGCATCACTAATGCGAAAAGCTGAGAGTCGAAAACGTGCTGTCAAATTTTCACGCACCTGTTATTTGAGCTCGGAAGCGATTTCTTATTTTTTATGTTGTTTGTCAATGGTTTCATTAGACTATGTTATTCCAAGTGATAATTCTCCTATTAATATTATTAACTGATCAGAAAAGGACCTTTAAACCAGAAATGATGCCCGTGAGCAGTAGTATAACACATACGTGCCGTGGCGTTGACGTTCCTCTCATTAATGAACTTCCTACACTGAAAATCTGTTGAAATATGTATAAAGTTACAATTAGCATAGTTAAATCAAGGTAGCATTAGGCAACACATTGGAAAGGATAAAAGTCAGAAAGTTATTTAAAATGGCTGACAGTCAGCGACCAGTTAGTTTATTTCTGAAGCCTCATTGTTTATAGTAGACAGTGTTCTGTGCGCCACTTAATTTGATCTACCAATCACAAAAGATTCGTGTTTATTGTAAATACTGGCAATTTGGCGTTTGTAGTTCCTATATGTACTTGGTTAGGGATATTGTCTATTCCATTCAATGTATCTCATTTTATAACCTTATTGTTAGTACACACTCGAATTGTCGCCTTTTTAGTCCAGAACGAATCGTTTTCTTCCTCCAGAGAAAAAACGTAATAATAACACCTTATTGGAAGCAACATTTTTTATCAGTTGATGTTTTTGGAATTTTCGAATGTAAAGTTGTAAATAGGACTTAGTTAGGCACGTGCTTCTGGTCAAGAACCTTTATTTTTCAGAATAATACCTGATAATTCAAGGTTTCACCCAATATGTTACAAAAACAGTCCTTACAAAAAATATGCGCATTATCGTATAAATAAGGCATTTATTAAATTAATGCGGTTTCTGTGGTTCTTAGATTCAACGAAACAGTTTCCCACACTGGCAAATAACACTCACAAGAAGTTGTACTTGCTCTTTCTTTGGATATTGAATCTGGATTGTTCACAACAAACCAAGAAAGTTAGCTGAAGAAAACTAAAACTACAGTATCCTAGCAGACTAGAGAAGCTTTGCTGATCATCATTTGTTCTCTGACAGTTTATTGGCAATGAATGGTATAACATCACTTTTGTCATAGTTGTGAGTGTAAGCTCTATACCCACTGAACGTGGTTAAGCTTTCCAAGCTTGCCTCACGTTTTACAGTCAATACGACCTCATCGATATGTGTGAACCGAACTTTCCGTTTGTTTATTCCAGTTTGTTGATGTGCGACCGGACCTTTTGTAGAATCAATCGTAAAGCGTAAACGTTGATGAGTCACATTCTAGATAAGAGGGAAAAGCCGAACATTTGCCATGAGATTTTCCAAACCACCCACAATTCATGTCATTTTTGTATGAGAAAAGGTCAAACTTTGTTCGAAGCCATACATTATTCACAGTATTATTTATTGATTTGCTTCACAAAGCAATTTTTTTTGTTATCTCTTCAGAAAATTGTTCTCATACCGGCTATTCTTAATTTGGGTCCTATTTTCTAGATTAAGCAAACTTTTGATAGAATCAATGAGACTTAGAATTTTATTCAACGGACTTCGCAACTCAATTCATTGAAATGTGCAGACATTGAACCTTCCTTTTTCTCTGCTTGATATTTTCATCTTGGGTATTATATCTGTGTTTACAACCCTTAATACCAGGGCTATTTTTGCCTTAATGATAACGAGTTCACGTTTTGATCTAAAAGCCATGCCGACCTCTTATCATGTCGAAAATACCAATCGCAAGGAAGAAATTAATATGTTCGAGTATTTCTGCGAAAGTATTGTGTCTTGTACTATTAAAAGCTCCTGTACTTTCTCTTTCCTTCACAATTCCCAATTTCATACAAAAAAAATCACCATGCTGAAATGGGTATTAGCCTCATTAAATGGAGCCGACGTTTTCCCGTTTGCCTTCCAAAAAAGGAAAGGATGATATATCAGTCCAAAGTAGCCAGAACACGGGGCTTAGCTAGTATTATATTCTTGAAAGGATGTAGATTTTGATCTTTCACTCTTTTATCGGGATTGTGACGAAGTAAGTTATTGCAATATTACCTTTTGAAAAAGAGTTCAGAAAGAGAGTAGATGAGTAAATGTCCCTAGAGAAATCAATCCTTTTCTGTTGTTTTTTTCCTATACTTTCCCCATAATTCTGAAGTTTTCCCTTTGTTTTGTACTAATGCGCAAGCTAAATCTTTCTTCACAGTAGCACAATTAATTATCTTTTTTAATACGCTACAGGGATTTTACTATTGGGTTTTTTTTATGATTTTTTTCAACAAAAAGACATAATTTGCAAGAACTTTGCACACATGCTTATCTGCCTAATTTTTATCTCATTGTTGTGTTATTAGGCATGCTTTCTCTTTTTCTTGACTGGTCAAAATTTGATTTCTTTCTCGTGCAGTCATGCATTTCGGTACTTTGTGACATAGAACTATTATTAAATTCCCATGAGATTAAGCTTTTGAATGTGGAGATTCAATTATTTACAAATCCATTTTACTCCAATTTTGCAACGTGTTTTATACTATTTATGTTGTGCATTTAAAGCAGGAGGTTTACGAGGTCTAAGTGTGCAATTTCTTTCTTTTTATCGAAAATTATTGTGTTAGCTTCCAACAAAGAAGCACAAGCTTTTAATTTGAAGAAATAAATCAAATAATGCTTTGAATTCGATCAAAGTTCTTTATCGTAATTTTGTGCATGAGGGTACCTGGCTCTTATTGTGTGTGTCCCGAGGGTAGCTGGATATCAGTTGCACTTATTCTCTTATTGTGTGTCCCGAGGGTATCGGTGTACGTGTCTACATAGCCAGATACCCTCGGGACACACAATCGATAAAGACGTTTGATATATATTAAACTCATTTAGAAAAACGAAAAACAGTATCAAATGTAAATTAACATGAAAATAGAGAAACACACACAGGCTGAGCACATCCAAGACGCTCAGCTTCTCACGCGGTGTAAAATAGAAAGTTTGATAGAATTCAAAGCATTGTACTGATTTATTCCTTCTAATTAAGAGCTTGTCCTTCATAATACATGTTTGTTGGAAGCTAACACGGTCATCTTTCGATAGGAAGGAATTGTACACTTAGGTCTCGTGAGCCTCCACATTTAAACAACAAATCGTAGTGTATTATTCAAATCACGCTCAGTGTGCGTACGTAAATCATTTTCTATTGACTTAATAATATACCATTAGACGTCAGCAAAGTCAAATGAGCTAATAATTGTAGCGCCGTAAAGCGAACACAAAACTGTTTTTGAATCGGAATGACTTCGTTCGTAATATGCACTTATCGCGTGTTCAATTTCACGCTTGACTGTCATTTTTGCGGATATTACGTTAAGTCTAAATTAACAACAAAGAAAGCCCCCACAAAATAAAAGTGAATATAAAGCTGCTCAGAACCTCTTAGCAATCACGTTGAACACATTGAAGCACTCTTAATAAAGGAGTACGCTCTTGACTCTTAACGGTTCAAAAATATTTCAAATATAGCAAACATTTCATCTCAACATTTGATATTGTACCGGAGCTCTATTTTTCATATTATCCTTGCCGATAGACACTGAGAATTATACATATTCAGAATTGTTCGACCTGTTTGAAATGTCCGTGGAAGAGAACAGTGATGTGCGTGAGCTGGATCCAAATGCTCGATATTTAAGGTGGGTCTTTTTTTTATATAAAGTTTCTTACTTATGCTTACAAAGATAGCTAGGCATTAGGTTTTTGTGGTTGTAAACATTATGTTCTGACCATTTCTTACTTATGCTTAATAGCTAGGCATTAGGTGTTTGTGGTTGTAAACATTATGTTCTGACCATTCTTGTGAAGCCTTCTTTACATCCCGGATCTCATCTCGAATTGAAATTCAACTGGAGCATAAATCTTAAAGGCATAGGTTCACCTCGAATTGCACCTTTTTTTATAATTTATGTTGATAGTATGACCTGTGACGGTCAAAATTCGAAAATTGCAGTAAATTTCCTTTGCTCCCCGTAGTAGGAGAGCTTGCTCAAAAAAAGCCAAACTACCTCGAATCTATAAAACAATTGGAGTACCGCAGCCATGGTATGTGAGAAATAGCGCAGCCTGGCTGGAGACGCTAGAAAATACAGGGCCCTTTTATCATACTCTGTCTATCACAACAAATATGCACCTCCATCTCCTGCGCTATTTCCCACATACCATGGCTGCGGTACCCCAATTGTTTTATTAGATTCGAGGTAGTTTAGCTTTTTTTGAGCAAGCTCTCCTACTACGGGGAGCAAAGGAAATTTACTGCAATTTTCGCATTTTGACCGTCATAGGTCAAAATGCGAAATACTATCAACATAAATTATAAAAAAAGGTGCAATTCGAGGTGAACCTATCCCTTTAAACGCAAATGTTCAATTTTAATAAAATATTGTTTCCTGTGTTTTCTTAGAATTATTGTGGCATATAATTCCCTGAAATTCAAGTAATGAATTTCCAGAGCTCAGTTCACTCTTGTGAACGATAGAACATTTCTTCCGATTGAAACTGGAGACGTATTCTTAGTACGTGGAAGAACTGCGTGAGTTAATACTAATGTTATTTTCTCGGCAAGCAAGTTGGAAAGACCGCCCATTTACAATTTCAGATCAAACAGTCGTGTCCCAAATATGTTTGAAGGACCTGAGTCTTTTGATTACTGATTGAAAAGCCAGAAGTTAGTATCTATGAAGAATTCGGATTTGAATTTTGTTGTAGTTTTGCAAAAATGATGAATTAACACCAAATAAGCAGCTGGACCTCTTGAATGTGTCTAGCATCTCTGTTATCTTTATTTTCTTATGCACTTTTTTATGGAACCTGAGTCTTTTGATTACTGGTTGTTAATACTAAATAATGAAAATAATTCAGCAATGGACACCTCGATGCCGAAAACATGTTCACAGAAGAGAGAGGATGCATTCCCAGACCATCCTCTGCAGTCTACGTGACGGTGAAACCCTTTGATGGTGAGTGAGTACACAGCTAAAGAAAATTATAAAAATATTTTACTTTTTTACTTTTTTTGTATTTTTATTTCACGTTATACACATTTTCAAACTCTATTTCTAGAACCTATACTTCTAATTCATGTCTTGACATCTTCATATTTATATATCTTAATTATTTTGTTTTTTATTATGGATATATTTTACTGTTCCATCTATGTTCAATTCAATTCAAATGGTATCTACGCTTAAATTGCACGATTTCACCCAAGTGGTCCATTTTTATTACTATTGCAGCTGCTTTTCCACAACCGATCGTCCTAATTGGAAGTCTTCGTCAGTACGTACAGGACCTTCTACTTCAACAAGAACCAGACAATTTTGCCACCCCATTACCACGTATGTTTTTCTTTGGTGTTTTAAAAGCCTATGACCCACTCACATATTAGTCGCTTGAGCGAGGAAGTGAACGCAATTAACGAGGCATGTTTCTTCTAATGTGCGTGTTATTGCCGACAATATTCGCTAATGTTCCACTGTTTTCAGACACTACTCGACCACAACGTGCTAGCGAACGCAATGGAGTTGACTATATGTTTGTGCGAGATAGTACAATGAACATGATGATTCGAGGAGGCTTGTTTGTGGAATGCGGATCGATAAATGGTTACCTTTACGGTACAACAGAAGCAGCTGTGAAGAGTGTCTTGATCAAGGAGGTGTGATCTTTTAATACTGGCATCTCCTAATCGAACATATATTTGGTTACTTTGACGTGGTTGACCGGCATTTACTTGCCTTCTCTTTCTCTTTCACGTGATGTTTTGTTGTTTCAAAATGCTGCTTTTATCTTTCACCAGTGCCTTGATTCTTACTATTGAGTTCTCGAAAAGTTAGAGAAAATTAATATTACAGAAGAAGCACTGCTTGCTCGACATATCATCAACTTCACTTCGGCTCATGGATAGGGGACTTTATCCGATTGTCATCTTCGTGGGAGCGAATAACAGCGAACAATTGCGGTAATTAATTGATTTGTGAAAAAATAGCATATATACCTTATCACCAATAAAATTCGACAAGGAACAAGCATCATGTTGTTTAGCAGCATATCGGAGAAACCATTTATTACATACATCATGATATTCATTTCTAGCGCATTATTCGTGTGTGGAACAACGCATCTGATCGCAATAAATTTTCAGTGAGGTGATGCAGTTCGAAGGTGTTAGTGATGATGATATTAAAAGAGAGTTCTGTCAGGACGAGGCTGAAATGCAGAAAAGCAACTACTGCCTCAACGGTAATCAGTAGTGAGCAATTTTTTTGTATTCACTAATAAGAAATACGAAAACGTCAAACTGGCACAAGTGTAGGTGATATATGCAAACACCTTGTATTGATTATAGGGTAGGATGTAACACACCGTATTTGAATAATCTCATATTGTTCAGTTTGCATTCTGGTTGGTGGACAACGTTAACATACGATTTATTTCCAGGTTACGTAAACGAGGCTTCGTTGGACGACGCTTACGCGCGAGTAAAGGAACTAATAGAGAGGAATGCTTCTGTGCCATTTCATCCAGTTTTGAAGAGGGGCGATAAGAAACCTTCTGAGAATTCAGAAGGTGATAAGGATAGTATCGGATACGGAGCATCGGAGTGTAGAAGTGAGTCCGGCATCTGGTCCAAAGCACATTCAATGGAGAATGTTCTAGATGAAGGAGAAGAAATATCATCAAACTAAGCCAGACTGCGATATTATCAGAAACAGGACATCCAGGCGCCTTTATGTTCTGTCTGAATGTCTAGCAATAAATAATCGCATGCAATAACTTCACATATATGCGCAAATCGAACTCTTACATTTTTTCAAACAACCCAAATTATGCACTGAACAAGCTTTACCTTGACCAAGCAACATATCTCTGATTTGCTATTTAATAAATTAAGAACAATATTCTGTTCTTTCGAATATCGATATTTCTCTTTATCAAATTTATTTTCTTATTATTGCTTGTAGGTTTGTTGACCTTTTTATTTTAAAATAACATTTTGCAACAGGTAATAACTAAAGACTTGATCTCATTTTTTAGTTTTCCGTAATTTTTTCCAAGGCTCGTTATATTCAACGAATCGAACATTAACAATGTGTTTCTTTGCTAGTTCAACATGTGTACAGGTATATGTTTATTATAGTCGCTTTTCAATCCAATATCTGCTTTCCTATATAGCCAAATTTCGTATGTGTACGTTTTATTGACATTCCTTCGCTTGAGCTTTATTTCTGTTGTTAGTTAATCTGTTTATGAAGATAATCGAAACTTGAGACGCCCATGTTTGTTTGTTCTGCGAATATAATATAAGAATGAATAGTTGAACTCGACATTATGTAATCGGGTGATCTAATGTATTTTACCGTGGAGAAATCCATCATTGCTAAATAAAAGGTTTTTTCCAACAGTGTAGATTCGGAAGCAAATAACAAAACTGTCATCGAAGTAGCACAATATACAAGTTTTCTGCGAATTTTGTGTATGCCCTTTGCCCTGATCATTGTTGTATGCGCGTTTTTTTAAACAATGTTAAATTTCCGTAGAAAATCTATCAATGACGCTCGCACGTTCATCGCTCAGTTTTCGGAAACAGAGGCGTATCGGACCGCCTTTTTACGGTATAAAAATGCGACATTTAGCGGAATTCACAATACGAAAAAGGTTTGATGGAGTGTTGTTCGGTCATAATAAGCATTGATCGGAACGAGAGTGTCGTTAAAATTCGAATGGGCTCTTTGGAATCCACTGAAAATCATTGTCAAGCGTAAAATGTAGAGTTCTCAGCGCAAGTATAGTGAGTTTACGGATGTTATTTTTTCAGTTTAGAAAGGAACTGTTTCACGTGCCAAGCACCCACTTTTCATATGACTTGCACTAAGCACTATGTCTGATGATTCTGTGTAGTAAATCATATTTTACAATGGAGTTACAATATATCAGTATGGCGCAACAGAGTTATGGCATACGACACCATCAACGCGAGGGGGAATCCCCCATGACGTCTGTTGGTTATCAGACGTTGGGGGTGCATTGTAAATCCAGCATGAACGTACTTTGAGTGCGTTATTGATCAAACGTCCTTGAGGTCAGAGTCAAGTTTATGCACAACAATGTGGTTGTTATGACGTCACGCATGATTACCCTGATGCTGAGTAAAGATGAATGAAGATTTGAAAGTGCATTTTGGTTGTTTAACCGTGTAATCAAACCATCCAAATCCGGCGATTTTTTTTTTTTTTTTTTTTTTTTTTTTTTTTTTTTTTTTTTTTTTTTTTTTTTTTTTTTTTTTTTTTTTCCTCTTTATTTAGGTATGTAGCACAATATCCAACTAGCATAATCCGAAGTGTCATTGAAAAACCATGTACCCTACACGATTGTTTATGTTCGTTGTACTGTATATGCCAATATTTGGTATCACAATGAAGAATTGATCAGTATTTGGCCGCAGTGAATTCGCGATTGGTGATGGATTGTGTGTTAGAAATCTACCATGTTTTCGTTTTGCTATGTTGCATGTGTAACAAACGTTGTAATGTTACTTCCATGCCTTTTTCAATGATTATACGAAGAATTCAGGATAGTGGGGCGATCATTCACTGTTCCACAATCCGAGAAAACATTCGATTGCCTTTTCCGACACATCGAACAGTCTGATCGATCGAGGTCTATGAACGGCCATTCTGTTTGACACAACTTATTGTCGGCCAAATGAACTTGAGGATTAACATAGCATATCACAACAAAACATATGACGCAGATCCAAAATTTACCGCATAGGTTTTATCAAACAATTCCCAAGGAATACGCGGTCTGAATTTTAAAACCCGGTTTGTACCAGCGGAAGTCCTTGACTCCCAACAATCTTTGCAAAAAGCACGTGACTAATTGATAAACTATTGCTTACAAATTAGCGCGCGCGGATGCTTTTACGGCACGGTTCATAGTTCAAACATCAAAAGCTCACTTTGAGAAACAACAAGATTTTCAGTTTTGTGAGAGAAACATTGAAGGTTTGATTAGTTGTTCGGTTTTCAAATTAAAAAAAAGTCATACATTTATCCAAAATTCAAACGTGGTTAATACAAAACTGGAATCTGAAGTGATCATTGCTTGGGATTGAATGCGATTTTATTTACCTTTGGATGGTAGTGCAAGGATCCGTCAACCGAAATTAGCAACCACGTACAGATTAGCCTTCAACACAACAAAATTGATTGTACTTCGTGAGTGATACAGCCGAAATTGCACTGACATATTTCCAGGTCTCGCTGTTTCAAATTCGGAAATTGTCCAGTCATGGAGGCGCCCGAAAATATTGATTTGTCATTTATTAAAGGGTTTCTTTTCATTAAATAACTGTTCATTTGGTGCGCACTATGCATAAATTAATATGGAAAACAAAGTTGTTTGAGCTACAGGAAGCATAGTATGTGTGTTTACTTATGGTTAGAATATTTAAAAAAAAATTTTTTTGATATCCAATATCGATGCCATTCCTCTCCAACTATAAACATGCATCTCCGACCATAGTAATTTATAATCCTTCAGTTTCGTGCGTATCCGTTCAGATGCATCTGTTTTGCAGAACCAACGTGTTTACCACAATGTGCACGGGATACCGTAGTTTTGTATCCGATTTGAAAAAGCACGTTTCGCGCGAAACACCTCGTTCTTCACAGCACAGAAACACATTTTGAGAGTGCACAACGCGGAACTTTCCCTAAAACTGCATTCAGTTTTGGCTTTTTCTGCAATTGAGCAACAAAAAACAACAAATGTCCACGTGAGTTAACACAATTGACCAGCAATGGGAAAACTAACCCAGTGGTTGGAAGAGAAGAGCTCAGCGTTCATTGCTCCCTTGATCGTTCTCTGGACTGTCCGGGATCTATGATGCGCTGTTATACGATTGGAAAGGAAATGTTTTACAATCAGCATTGATGTGGAGGAAGATATTAAAGGGACGCGGTCACCGTTTTGACCATTATGTATACTTTGTGTTTTTATTAGCTGCACAGTATGAAAAACATAATGTTAGAAAAAATCCGACGAAAAACGCTGTTTTCGGCGAGAAATTCATTGATTAAAAAAGGTGCGTCCGATCCAAGGTCCACAGTTAGCCATAGAAAACCAATTGTTATAATGCCCGCGAGGTATTCGACCGATTAATTAGTGGAATAACGTTCGTCGAGTTATTGTCAGCACGGCCATATGCTGGACAATTACTAGGGTTACGGTGCGTATTGGTTCGAGGACACAATTTTTCGTCATCATTTTACTCGCTGTTGCCGCGTTTCTTGCAAGACATTTTCCCAACACTATGTGTTATAAATAATGAAGATAATAAAAACACAAAGTATACATAAGGGCCAAAACGGTGACCGCGTCCCTTTAATTAATGGGGTGTTTACACTGCAAATTGTGAATTTGACATTAGTAGTGTAGCGAATTTGGTCGACTTGTTTGGCGCACAGATTGGAAATATGTATCAACGTAACTGGGTGGCGATTTTTACAAAATATCTAGATGACCTTTGCAAGAAAATGTTTTCAGAGGAATATTGCAACACTGCCTTATGCTGAAGAATTATTGGCTTTTGCAGAAATAATAAACATTGCAACGATTCAGAACTGCTTTGACGTACTAAGAAGTTCGTTCAATAATACATTCAGTCGAAATATTTAAAATTTGTGATAACAACAAAACTCGAGGAAACACGACCAGAAAAGCTACGGCAAAACACTCATATTTTTAATCGCAATTGGTGCAAATTTTTGCATACATTATGAACATTTCAACTCTATAGGGCAACTGCTTACGGAAAACTGGGCTTCATCGTGATAATATTAACGCGATATTTGACCTCGTTTTAGCTTACCTCGGATGCCGCAAAGTAATGTGTCTGTCGACTGTCGGGAACAACGAAGCCATTGCTAAATGTAATTTTCATCAATATTTCAAATATCATATGCAGAGGAAGATATCATTTTAATCAGGTGAGTCCGATGGCGCATGACCTTCCCTCTGGGCTTTTTACGTGCGTGGGAATCTTGAAAAACGATTCCTCCTCGCCTGGGGTTGCCCCGGTGCCATAGTAGGGACATCCCCGCGCGCGCTGGCTCCGCCCCCTTTCACACAGTATTTAGGAGTGAGCGGGAGAGTGCGCAACCCGTCTGCTATCGTCTCACCAAGCCACCTAAGCCTTACTCCACCCATCCGGCCTTCCCCCCGCTTGGCTCAGCACTTCAAAGAGCTATCACGAACCATTTATGGACATTGATCCTTGCATACTATGATAGTTAGCTTACAAGGAACAAAGACACTGTCGTCCGTCAATTCCCTCAAAGCTCAGAAGGTACTGATGTTTTCTTATGTACACAATTACAAGGTTTTTTATATTACAATTGGAAATGGACACTACATTTTTGATGCAGTGATATTAATTCGAAGGGACACTATGATTGGGACCCATGAAGGTTTGTCACCGGATGCAAGTTAATGTATAATATTAATTATTGTTTAGGTGCAGTACTTCCCTGCCGTCTCTCCTCTCGATAAACTAATTGCCAGTGAGTGGACCTCACTCTCGGTCATCTGCTTCGGCGTCTGTGAACTTTCGATCCGCGTTGACACTGCGTTATTTGCCTGTTAGTTCACGAACTGCTCCAATGTAAGTAAAACTCATCATTTACGTTATTATTGTTTTTCCTTTATGGCAATTATCGTGGCTGCAAACAAAACTCAAGGAGCAGCTGTTCTGCGTACGGATGGCCATAAACATGGCGATTGCGAGTATTGATTTATTTTTGTGAGGAATTAAATGGACCAGTCAGCCAATTGCTCACGGAATGCTTCCTAACAATAGCAAAGGTCATTCTTTATTCAAACTTATGGACTAGGTACTATTACGCAATTTCCCGAATTTTTCAAAATGTGCCTTCTAGATGTCAGCAGTTCCATTGATGAGCAATGTGCTTCATTCACATCTCCACCGTAAGGCAATCGAACGCAAGAACAACGATCAGCTAGTGGAAAACAATAGGTACCGTAAACAGTATTCTTAATACTTGTTGATATGAACCCTGTTGAACAGTGAAAAGGGTGTGTTAACAATGGTTTATTGGCTAACAAACAATAAAAAGAAAGAACGTTGCGGGTTCATATTCAATAATATCTCGTTTACGTCTCAGGAAGTGAATAGGCGTAAAACCTTGTGTTGTTTTAGATGCGAACCGCCGTCCCCGGGCCTATTCAGACGTCAGACGGCACAGCATCAATTCACTGATTGCGTTCCGGCATCCATGACCATCGAATCTGGACGAGCAATTGCAGCCCTTCGTGAGTTATTTAGCCAAATGCTTCATTTTATCACTATTCAGTTGGCTTGGGGTATACTTTATTAGTTGCAACTGTTGCATGTGTATACTGGAAGCGCGCTAGAAACATCGATACATCATTAACCCTTTCCAATCAATAGCACTAGTTCATTCTGCGTGCAACCTTTAGTGTACGCGATCTATATAGTTGACTGGATGAACCAGCCCTCGCCCACATCTTTTCCCCAACATTGATTAATTGTTTTATCATTTTCCGTGAAAATAAATGCGGAGAAAGAGAGAAATTCTCCCTTATCATTGGTTCTCTTTCCACACGAAAATAATTTAAGAATTGTGATCACTGAAACGTGAAATGTCATCATAGTAATGAAATACATCTTGATAATAAACGAGGATGAAAAGTCGAAATTTATCAAAACATAGTGACATTTAGATTGGCTTATTTCGCAAACAACTCTTTATCGATTAGTGTAGAATATACTGTTGTCTACAGTTGCCGTTGCGAAAGAATTCGTGATGATTTGTGGAAAGATATATCTGAGCATATATATTTCATGTTGATGTTGTGTATTACAACGTGGTGGTGTGGTCGTATTTTATAATTAAAATCAAGTTTTAATTTTCGAAAATAATCAAAATCAACACTGTAATTTCAGAAACCAATCCGGGCAGTATTTTCGAGGGTATACAGAACATGTTTATCCGCCATTGAGAGAGAGAGACAATAACAACACCTTCTGAGACGAGAGTTTTGGCAGACGACAGATACTATCATTTCTTTTTTTTTCCCTTTTTTCAGATATCATAATATTTGTACTTGTTTATTTGTAACGTTTAATGTTTTTCTTCAGTATTTTGCTATTTTGACAGATAAATAAAGCTTTTGATTATTTTGTTTTTATTTATGCTTTAATTTGTAAAATAAATGACACTTCTACAGTACATCCAAGATGAAAAACAGGAGAAAAATCTGTTGGCCTACACAACATACTGCTCATAATTAAAAAAAATGTCCTGTTTAGCAAGATCATATATATTAAGCCTTTCTACACCTGGAAAACCAGAAGCTTAAAACATTTAGATTCACATACGTATACATATAAACTCTCTGATGATAACCAACTTTATTTACTTTCTAAACAGAACTGATTGACCAACGTTACGAACCATTGATTTTCAATGCTCGCCCATAATGATCTTTACAAAAAGCGACAACCTGTTTGATTAACTTGTCATTGCTGCAAAAAGTATTGAATGTCATGAACTTTCTTTTAGGCTAGTTGTTTGAATATTCCAACGCTTTATTACAGGAAGATGAGAATAATTGTCATTTGTCGCCAACACCTAATGTGGGCACATATCATATGGGGCGGTGCAGTCTTTTCGCAAGTGCAGTTTTGCAGTCTACACGCGTCATAACTTGTATGTTCGTGGTTTTGTTCACTGCAGGAAAGTGTGGGCACCCAGACTATGCGGACGAAAGTTGGGCCCGAAAGCAAACGATACGGAAAAGTGAACATCGTGTATTTCTACTGTTTAGGCGAACGAATTCAAGGAATTTCAGCCCCACATTGTTTTGGTGGCTCACATAAATGGCTACTTCAGCTGGCTCTTTCACCGTCTACCTTACAATTAGAGAAAGAATGACTAAGATGCTAGTCATAACAACAAAAAGAAATAACAATACACGAAAATCATAAAAGAAAAACCCGCATACATTCTTTGTAACATTGAACTCCTGATTTTATATATTTAAATGCTTTGGTGATGTAGAAGGTGATTTTTCCGTAAAATTTTAGCTGGAAGTCTCCAATGGCCAAATTGGAACGCAACTACGATATTGAATTCCAAAAATTTATGAAAGAGTAAGCGATTATTCTCAACGTTTTGAGTTAACTGATAACCCAGCCTCAGCATGTTTTATTTTGTGCTTGTGTCAAATGTCATTCTCTGCAACTAAATGTCCGACTGAGAAGAAATATTGGACATCAGAAGTGGGCTTGTACAGCAAAATATTTCTAGATTTTCGTTAGGAGTATGCACCTTTACGCAGTGAATAATCTATGGAACTACACTTCGTGTTGTTGTATTCGACAAATTCAGTACAAAACGATTTGCCGATAACCAATACTATCTTTCCTAAAAACGGGCTACCTGCAGATTTGGACGAAATTACGAAATTGGTGGAGATGAATATCTGAAACGCCGGAAGATATTCGTTGTGAATATGAAGGAAATGATTAACACAATGTATCAGGCTCGCAAGTTTGGATATCCCGGACAGGTTCAATGTTCTCGGATATGTGTTTTGTATGCATATGTACATGCCATATAAGGATACATAAATAAAGCACAGTCTTTGGGAGGATCCTTTTTTCAGGAGCAATTTTACGACATCATGGACTGGACAGAATCAGAAAAGGAAGAGGTAAACATGTGGTACCATTCAAACGCTTTCTGAAGCCATGACAATTCAGTGATTGGGTGTGATTCCGAAATTTCCCCAATTTAGTTCTTCGCTTGTGAAGAATCATGCTCATCTGATGACGAAGAAACTTACACAAAGGCGGAACAAATTAAGAACAGAATTAAAACTGCACAAAACAGCTATTTGGAGAAGATCCAGGTGTCACACTCTTTAAAATTGTACAGATGCACGCTCCATGAAGTTGGAATGGTGTAGATATTCAGTGTTGTGGTGAGCTTGTAATTCCAACCAAAGGAAACAAAGTGTGTTTAGCACATTTATTCCGACGTTTCGGCTTTCGCCATCTTCAGGGAAAATTACCTATAAAAACACAATGCAATACACAGCACAACTATACTATCAACCTAAAACGACTACACACATAGGCCGTTTTCTGGCCTATGTGTGTAGTCGTTTTACGTTGATAGTATAGTTGTGCTGTGTATTGCATTGTGTTTTTATAGGTAATTTTCCCTGAAGATGGCGAAAGCCGAAACGTCGGAATAAATGTGCTAAACACACTTTGTTTCCTTTGGTTGGAATTACAAGCTCACCACAACACTGAACTCTTTAAAATACGATTGTTCATTAATAGCTTTAATACAGTTTTTACAGTTTCAATGGATTTATATTCCTGTTTTCAGAAATGAGTCAGATGTTCACCGTGCACGTTGTATGTATTGGAAATTTTGTGTAAATAATTGTTTTATTAAAGTTAAATGCACGATTCAAGTAAAGCTTTGTTTATGGTTTCTTCCGTTCATTGTGGTGTGCTTAGTTGACGCAATCGCGTTCCTTCTTGAACATAGAGAGCTCGACCTTTCCAACATCGTAGAACTGTAATATGGTGTAATGCAAAACACTTGTTAAAATCTTTGTTTGATTTGGATGGGTGCACTGTTTGGACAAAATTTGAGGTAAAATATTTTATTATTATAACACATGAGTAGGTTGGCGAGATTTTTAAGTAGACACATTTATGATTGCACGAAATATGGCGCGTGATTTCCGATTCGGGATCGAATCATTTAGTTAAAACAATCGCGGCTCTTCTTGAACATGCTGAGCTCGAGTTTTCCCACGTCGTAGAACTGAAAACCTGGCATGTTAGCCAATAAATGTTAGCTCTTTTAGGGGTGGTAACCATGAGGTAACTCTGAGCGCAGCCTTGTTCAACATTCGACTGATTTTTTTAATTCGGCATGCATTGACAGGAATTTTGTTTATATATTGCTTGCTCTAAAGATTTCCGATAAAAAAGGTTGCGCCCAAACACCCTGTATATCTTTACAATGTTACTTAAGGTGGTTTACTCAGTTTTACACTACCTGCTTGGGAACAGTTCCGGAGGTGAGGAATTGCTTGGGAATGTAGTACGATTGTTTGTAGTAGCACACGGGGATCTGAAAATATGGATCATGAGTTACTTGATGGTTGGTTGTTCCCCAGAACTATGTTAGATTAATACAGCCAAAACCACGAGTGTTGAACACATACAACGCAAATAAATTAACTTACAGTCTTGTCGCATTTGTGGTAGATGTTGACCTTGGGCTTAACTCCGAACATGTCCTTTCTGGAGCCTGCCAGTCGGATGCATCCCTGGTTGTCAGTCTTTCCTTCGGCGACCTTATCGTCCATGGAGACTGAAACGAATGTTGCTTGCCATTAGCATTTACATACCACAATGCATGACAAATGGTAGTTTGCCGAGAAGCCGCTAATTGTCATTGGGACTCCAAGACGAAAAATCGGACGTACAAATTGTCGTTTTTCGATCAAATTTTGAGCTTAGGATGTGACAAAAATGATTTGAAGTCAGTTATTTTTGTCATTCTAGAGAATGGACGCGGATACTTAAGGCCAACTAAAATCTCACGTTTATCTTCATCGTAAAGCTTGACTTTAACGCCAACAGCGGGCTTGCCAAAACAGGTGAAGCAACCCTGGACTCCGAAGGCCTTGGTGCTTCCCAGTCCCAGAGCGGTGGTATACGCAATACAGACAGCCAGAAGGAGGATCGTCAAAAACTGCATCTGTAAGTCAATGTTGTGTAAGGAAAGTTATTAAACAGATACGCTATTATACGAATGAAGACGACAAACAGCATCAAATCGAAAATTCGAACAAAAATGTTGGGTCAAATTAAAAAACAATATTGTTTAATAATATTTAATAAGGTTCCCGGAAGGCGATATTACAACATCGCACGGGAATTAATATGAATGTCCGTTTATTATTGAGCAGAAAAATGTATGTTATGAAAACCAGTATTCGGGGCCGGACTGTTAATTGTTTTATAAACTGTCCGCCGCGACTGGCTGTCTATTAACAATGTTTACAATATCTGCGAATTTCAATATAAGATGTGAAAGTGAGTTGATGGAGGAGAAGGACCAGCTGTATATGATAGGGCACTAAACCTCTATGAGGAACGCAGTGAGCAGTGGGTCTAAAGTAGCCGGTGTGTTATTGAAATGCTCCGGAAAATGATGTTATATACCAACTTTTGGCATCTGTCTGCTTAGAAAAAGAACGCTGAGTCACAAACAAACAATAGATTACGTGTTTTTTTTAACGAAACACTCAAAAATAAACCTATTCAGCGTTTTCTCATAAAGTGTGTTCAACTGGGATGATAGGATGATATTATTGTAGAATGACTCATCGCGCCGTTATGTTCACAGTGCAATGAGCACATGTCGTTATGTAGTGATCTAGGATTGTAGGCAATTTCTGAGTGTTTCCAATAACGAGTATTTCAAACATTTCAAAATAGCGCAACTGTTCGGAAAGAAAAACATATAGTGGTTAGAAGAATCATACAGTGCTTATCATTCAGGGGACAACTGAAGTTTTGAACAGTTCACCCTATATTTGAGAGTTGTGAAACGGACCATCGGGGGGTATATCAAATAGACTAGGCATCCGCACTTCGTTCTCTATTTGTTTACATTCACATCTTTCTGTTTTGTTTATTTGATTGCATATGTGCTTGAGCAGCGTCAAAACAGACTGGGTGAAAACTCTTTTCATTTCATCAAATAATTCTGACCATAGAATCGTACTTTACAGTACGCCCTAATCCGATTGAGGCCCATAAAAACCGAGGTTCTCTTCAAATAGAGAATGCAAAACCCGAAACGACAAAAAGGCTTTAATAGAGAAAAAGAAGAAAAAGTTTGATTGTTTGATTTAATAGAGAAAAAGAAGAAATTTAAGCGCTTGAACAAATATGGTGTTTAATATTTCGTTTTTTAACTATTGTATGGGAAAATGCATACTTCGTGTCGATATGATTCACTTTTAAATATAGGGCGTTGAAACATATTTGAGGGTGAACATGCGGAAGCATAGCAGCACATATGGTAGCAAAAAGTATGTTTAACACAAAGATAGCAGTACAGAATATAGACTTCCTTGGAGTTGTCTCCAATCGCGGGAGAAGACTCCATGGGGCTCCATTGCTCAAAAAACGAAAAGCAGAAAACAGAAAGGATAGGTATTGTAACAATAAGATTTATGGGAGCTGCCGTTGAGGGAGCACACAATCTTTGCCCCAAACACATACACAAAGCGATAAACACCAGATGCTGGGTGATCTGACTAGTCTAGAGGGATACATCTTCCTAGAAACCGTTTGAAAAAAAAACTAAAGGACAACTAATGCAATATAAAACGATATATCACATTTTCTATACAAATTGGTATGTTGTGTGTGATGAGATAAATTTCATATTTGGGTGAACTTCCCCACTTTGCCATTGTTTTTATGGCAAATTATTCTGAAATGCGATCTACAGAAATATACCATTTATGAGACAATTAACGCATTAAAGATTGTCTCGGTAAACTTGTTTTGGGTTACAGAACACAAACAGTGTAAACAAAGTCGTATTTTTTTTCCGAAAGGAAATAATAACTGATATCATTTTGTATTGGAATTTTTCTACGAAAAACGTCAGAGTTCTTTCATTTTTAATACAAATCAACCATTTTACGTTTTTTTAATGACGGCAGAATAGTCTTTCAGAATGATTCTAGTATTTTTTGGCCTTTATGTGTTCGTATTTGCCTTATACCAATTTCGAAAAATATGGCAACTTCCACCTGGTGAGCTCCTAAAAGTTTGTATTTTATTGGTAAATGAATATGGCTGGCTCCTAATGATAGTGTAAACAACTCGATATCTAAGACATAGGCCCTGACTTCTGTTCCAACTTAAATCACAGGACTATGTGAATTTTTAGGACCAACACCGTTCCATATTCTTGGCAACATTCCACAATTAACTTATGGGACCATTTTTAAACGGCAGGAAATAGTGAAAGTTCTTCAGGGATTCGAGAGAAACTATGGCAAGGTTTGGCAGCTTGGCTAATGTGTTATAGTGCTCTTATTCGTCTGTTTTATTTGTAATATTACTTATTTCTTCCTTGATAATGGCCTTATATTGACAAAACTTGCGCGATACATTTGTTGTCGTAATAAATGTTATGTTAATTTATGTTAGTGTATGCACCGACATTCAAACAAAAGATCAGGTTGCTTTAAGCTCCAAAAGAAAAAAAGTTAAGGTATTCACCATTTGGATGGGTCCAATACCCACGGTGCACATCGGGGATTATGACATCGCAGTGGAACAATTGGTGAAACAAGCGGCAAATACTCTCGAAAGACCGTCTTCATATATTTTCACTGCGCCGAGGACAAGTAACTTTTGGGTTTTCACCCCTAGTTTCAACATAAAATTCAACACCCTCGAATTGCATACACCTACATCAAGGAACAGTAAAAATCATGTGTTTTCATATGATAAGTGTTCGGATGTTTGTTGCGGCATTCAGGTATTAGCATTCGTTTTCAGATCCCCATGATGGATTAACATATGGAACTGTCTTCTCCAATGGTCGAGTTTGGCGTGAACACAGACGATTTCAGCTGACAACGTTGAAGAACCTTGGATTTGGGAAGAATGCCATACAGCAACTGATACTTGATGGTATACATATTGACAGTTAGTGTAGATCTCGACTGACATGGTATTTGCCATTGAATTGCACTGTTCTCAATTTTACGGTGCCCATGTGTCTTTTCGAACCATATTTTTTTCAAGCCACAGTATTCATTTTATACTGCATAAGGTTTCCCAATTAAAAAACAGAAACATTCTAGAAAGCGATTTCGTATTTGAGTCAGCAACACGAAAAATGGTTGCCGGGAAAGTTACTCTTAATGCTCCTGAATTTTTCGATTTTCTCATTGGAAGCATTATAAACAGAGTCCTTTTTGGATACCGCTTTGATGAGGTAAATTTTAAGGTTGGGAATTTACGTTCTTGCGCTTTTCCTTGCAAATTCTGTTCTATGGCTGAACTGTGTAAGGAAAATTGTTTGATGTTTGCTGCTGAAATAAGGACTAGTAAAGGGTTCCCCTGGAATTTTCACCAATTTGAACATATCCGAAATGAGCTATTGCTTGATTATGCATGACCGATGCTCACTGTTTTTTTTTTTTCAGGAAAACCGAGAACTCTTCTTTTCTGTAAAACGTCCACTGGATGACTTGTTTACTCAAGTGTCCTTTTTCGATAACCTCATTCAGTCATGGTGTTCCATGGTACCATACCTCAAGGGGTTGGTTTTTTTCTTCACGTCAAAATCCCCACAGTGCAGTATTTGAATAACTGCTGGCTGATTTAATCAGCAGTACACAATGACGAAGCCACACGGCAAAACACAACCAGAGTAATAAATGTGTTTAATATTCAGCAGGCTGAGCGAGCTTGTTAAACCACAAGAAAACGTAATGCATTACGCAAAGAAGAACGTGGATCGTCGGTAATTTGTTTTCTTCATATAAGAGGAATCTCGTTTAAATTAGATGCGTCTGCACTTCAGGCGCTCATTCCCCCAAATGCTAGCTAAATTAATATCTATTTTTCGCCCTATTTTTCACCTCTCCTTGATGTAATAAATTATTATTATTATTATCTACTCTTTAGTAAAGCCGAAATAGCCAGCGGTGAACATGTGTTAGAAGGCGATGGAACAGATTTTATCGATGCATATCTCATTAGACAACAACGAGCAGATGGAGGCGACTTGTTCGAGTGAGTTTTGAGACATTGAGAATGTAATGAAGTAATTTGTCATTTATCTTAGTTTATTTACTAACTTTTCGTTAGTATTACTTAATGGTATAAAGTAAACCTGTCGTAATTTAGTGATCATGGCTTGTACGCCGATCTATTTGACTTGTGGATGGCTGGACAGGAGACAGTAACGATAACAATATCATGGGCATTCATCTACCTGCTGAAACATCCCGATGTTGTAAAGAAAATACGAGCTGAGGCAAGATCATTTTTTTGTTGGAAAATTCTTGGAGCTCGCAATTATACAATTGCTGTATTGCTGAAAGTTGTGGTGGTAGAACTAAGTTGATAATCATTAAAGACAAAATAAACAATGAATGTGTCAAAATTAATGTGGTCTTTCAGGTCGAAGAGGTGACCCACAAAGCTAGACCGCTCTTGCTGGAGGACGCACCGCGAACACCATATTTAAAGGCGACCATTTTGGTATGCAATATATAATAGTTAATAATCAATAACTGTGTTTTCAAGTTAAAGCAAAAGTGTAAGTTCAGGTCCCCCATAGAAAATCAAACACCACACAGTGAAAACCCTCACGGAGTACCGGAGTGTGCGTGCTAACTTCTATGTATTTTTCTTCAGCTCGGAAAATCCTCTGAAAAACTGGTCTTTGTGAAATGCGATGATACATCAGGTCCTTCAGGAAGTTCAACGTCTATCACGGATAATTAGTCTGACACTGTGGCGGAGTAATAAAGAACCAACATATTTTGGCTCTTACCGAATACCCGCAGGAACTACGTTCGCAGCACAGACAAGTCTGATTATGAATGATCCAGACTATTTTGAAAATCCCGATGAGGTATAAATTTTACTGTATGTTCGAGCAACTTTTAGTACCTTAGTACCTCATCAATGTTTCTGAGTTCTTTGTTTTAGTTTAATCCGGATCGCTACATGGGACCCAACGGTAAAGAACTAGGAGAAAAAGTTATTCCATTTCTCGTGGGCAAGAGGAACTGCATTGGCGAGTCGCTGGCCAGGAACGAACTTTACCTGGCAAGTCATTTCCCACTGCATTTTTTTTTTTGGGAATTAAAGAAAACAGCAGTTTAATGGTGTGTGTAATTTCTTGGATTTGACCTTGGACGTCAATTGATCGTGAAAATATGAAAATACAGAGAATCTTGTCTTTTCTTCATAGAAAACTGACCTTATATTTCTTGAAAAGTCACCAATTTCCAGATAATCGGTAATCTACTGCAACGATTCAATGTAGACGTCGATCCAAAGATGCCACCTGTTGAAGAGCCACAAACTTCGTTTAATTCATTAATGCACCGAAGCAAGGAGTTCAACTTTGTGATATCGGAGCGATTGGAATGAAATACTATTTGATCATGTTCTTTTTACATTATCTTCTGAAGTGTTAGCGTTTATTTTGTCCCAGTATACGAACAACCTGCTTCACAAGAAAAACCCAGTGTAGTATATCAAGCGAAGAACTATGTTATAGCAGTGGACCAATATACGTACATAAATCTACGAAAAATAGTAACTGAGATGATGTCTGTGTTCCGACTAATTGTTAAGCATTTAAAGTTTTAGTGCACAGATCAAAAAACATGCTTGATCTCGTACGTTTCGTATGGTAATTTCGGAATTAGACGGCTTGACAAATATGAGCATGATTTTCTGAAAGTCGATTAACATTTTGTTCAGCAGGGTGTAAACTTTGATTCGGAGCACTTTTTCGTAAACGGTGTTTGTTTATTCATTTTGCCACCGCCTAGAGCAACACATCAGACATAAATCTTCAATGTTTATTTAATCGTACTATAAATAGATTACAAACAAAATCTGCTACCACGCTGGGAAAAAAATGAATCAATTAATACATACACATGTATAAATCAGGGACACACCGACACGAACAACGTTACTAAATCCAGAAAATAGTCTTTACATAAAAATACACATATAAGATATGATATATACTGTTGCCTTTAAAGGAACGATAAAATTCTGAGCGGGTTTGTATTAAGTTATTGTAATGTAAACGTGGTTTCACTATTATTTGTTCTAAAAGTATACGGACTAAACCCGATTAATGAATCGACTTGAAGCTCCGTGAATTAAAGCGAATTAGACTAGATAAGATGAACTTTGCACAAAAACGAGCGGAGATCACATGTGAAACAAAATACAAGGATGGTCCTACTTAAAACCAGGACTAGTTCCCTAGTTCGTATGATAAGCAAATCGTAATCTGAGTCAAAATATGGTGTACGTTGATCAAAATTAATTGAATACTGAGTGTCAGGAAGAACAGATAAAAGACGTAAAAGGCAAGTAAAACATTTGTAAATGAAAAAAACCGCATATTTTCTGAGATTCGCGTCTACGGCTAAACAGTTACGGACCAGTAATACGCGGTATTTCCTAAAAAAAAAAAACAACTAAGCGTCACGCTTCACAGGTTTACAATAAGGAGGGTTCAAAATTGACAAGTTTAATAGTAAACGCAGAACTTTTAGACCATAGTAGCTTCCTGTGTTTCTAGCAATCGTTGATGCATTCTCTCCAATTGTTCATCAGTACTTGATGTCTTACTAGACTGACTAGAATAGCCCATGTCCGTCTTGTTATTATTATGTATTGTTTTGGCAAATCCGTCATCCATAAAGTTTCCAGAAGCCTGTCAATTAAATGCGCTTAAAAATAGCAATAATATACAAGGTTATTAAAGCAAACCGCCTTCCCGAAGACCAAGACCAGTAAAACAAAGAAATCACACACATTTGATTGATGATTTTTAATGCTTGGTTTGCATGCTTTTGGAATATAATTGTGAACCGGAAGTATGACTCCACTCCAAACTCTTCATGGAACTACACAAAACTTACTCACCTTAGTATTGCTCCTTTCGTTTATATTTAGGTTGTTATTGTTAGTGAGTTGTCCTCCTCCAGTACGCTTCCTTCTATTGTGACTGATTGCAATTGCGTGATGTCGGCATAACATATAGTGCAATTCCCGGCGCAATTGAGTGTTGAATATCAAGTAGACCTGACGGAGGAATAAGTTATAAACGTAGAGAAGTACCGGGCAGGCATAGTTCTTATTGTTAGTTTTTATTAATATTAACAACGGTCTATTGGTTAACAATCAATACAATAAGAACGTCAACCAAAGGGAACGTTAAAAATGATTACCTTTGATACTCCTTGCTCAAAAAATGTCAGCTAAATAAGACGCGCGCGAATTCTCAAATGTCAATTTCTCACCGTTGGATTGACGCTATTGTTAATGAAGAAAAGACTGGTCATGAAGAAATAGGCCCATTTTGACGTGCTCATATGTGGTAACCATTGCCACGTTGTCCATGTTAACAAGAAAACCAGCGAGACGACGAAGAACTAAATTGTGTTGGGTGAGAAAAACGCACGAGATACGTGTTGACGATAAACAAACACTTGTCTAGGGTAGGCGAGAGACAGATCAGTGAACAATGAAGGGCACAATTTTAACCTGTATGAACAACCGCATCTCTTTCTTGCTGACTTGACTTCGGGGTGGTCGTAGTGAGCACATTCGTGCACAATCACTCATCTGCGCCACTCCAATTCCATTCATAAGAGCATTTTGTTGCTAAAATAAAATGTTGGTTAATTATGTTCTTTCAAGAATTTATATACTGTAGCCTTATTATTTCCCAACAATAGTATTTACATGCTTCTACATTCTTATGCGCGCTGTGCGGTTACGGCTAGACCCCTTAAAAAGCGTGGGCGTGCTACCCGCGCGACGCGGTTACCCATTATGGGCTACCAGCATGATGCGGTTACACGTAATCTAACCGCGCTGTTGTGATTAAGGCCAAATATTGAGGAAATGGTACCCGCGAGACGCAGTTACTGCTAGCCGCACTGCGCGGTTTCTTTTTCTAAGTCAGTCGGCCGGCTGACTTATTAAAGTTTTTTTTTTACATCTGGTATCATTGCGCGTTATGGCTGAGTAGTAAAAGGCGCTGTTACTGGTCTTATTGCTACACGCACGGTGCGGTTACAGCTACCCGCACGATGCGGTTACGGCTACCCGCACGACGCGTTTCCGAAAAAGTATACGCGCGGTTAGTGGTGACCGCGTCGGGCGCTTGTAGAACTGAGTAGGGTTAGCCCTATTTGCATGTTGCTTATCACCTTGTTGACAGCCGTTACGACTACAACTATTTTGGCACGAACATTAGCTTAACAAAACCCGCCAAGTTCGCTTGTCACAAACATTGATAAGAATACGTAACTGTACTTCTCTCTAATATTCACATTATATTTCGTAATCTGTATTTACTTCTCGTCTTGACACCACACAGTACGCACATAACACTCAAAAAGTTTGTATGCCGGATTGGCCTTTTTAGTTTTTTTTTCGGAGATTGTTTTTTTCTCGCAGTATGCTGCAAATAAATTAAATGCATCCAAAAAAAAGGAACTCACCCGTGTTCTAATTGTGATTTGATACTTGGCCATAGCTCGTCCGCTTTCCCTTACTTTGTAGATGATCACAGCATAAGAAACAATCATCAAGATCAACGATAGGGAGTTCACCGACATATCCACGTATTTATACCTATAAAAGAGCCTATGTATGTTGTTGGCATAGTCCGCGCACGCTTCAATAAAATTTGATTCATTGCGTTTTCACTGTGTGAACATTCGAATTAGGGTTTTTGGAATTCTAAGGCAAAATAAGGGGAATGAGCACCCCAGAACCCAGAACCATCAACATTACAACACTGCTAAAAGAAAATAGTCTCCAAGCACATCCTACCAAGTATCCATTGGTTCATAAACAGTGATGTAATAGTTGCTGTTCCAAAGAGTATGACAGCAAGGAAACAGTGTCGGCAAAGATACAACAAACCCTGTAAATATAAGTGTGGACTTGTGCGTTACCATTTATTGCAATCACTCGTCACCTTTCCGGAACGCCTCACTTTTCTTAAAGACAGGACTTGTAACAAGAAATATGATAGGGCATATTGTCGAAGTCAAGCATTTTGAAATAAGTTGTTTAATACAGCAATCTAAGACGAGAAAAACCACTATAGGAGGGACACATACCGAGAAAATAACCCAAAAATAAGAGAGCCAATGAGCGAGAGCGGCTGAACATCCGTTTGTAGTCCATTGGGTAGACGATACTCACAAATCTAAAGCAATGATATAATAGGTAGAATCTTCGAGCTTATACGACTCCCGGTAAGACAGATTAGACAGATGTAAACCAATTCGTTTTAAAGAATTGGTTTACATCTGTCCAATCTGTCTTACCGGGAGTCGCATAAGCTCGAAGATTCTACCTATTATATGAAGTCACCTTCTCCCAAATGGAGCACGCGTACACAAAAATAAAGTAATGATACTTTGTCAAAACATATTTACTTTCCGAACTGTGAATTAATGTCACTCATCTGTTTGAAAGACAGTTTTCGTGAACGTTAAGTTTCATTATTTACAACAACATGCACAAAAACTTAAAAGGGCAAAAATTACCTATTCGTAGCCATAAGTCCGAGCTGCAATACAGCAGTGTACCAAAACAAATCGTAGAAGAAAATCATTATAATATTCCTCCAAGAGTGAAATTCCACATAGTCGTTATGAAATGCGGTGGCAGGGACGAGATGGACCAGAGAGATCAGTGACATGATTATGTCACACATTGCCAACGAAATTATAAACCAATAGCTGAAATTCAAGAATTCAACAGTTTAATAACCTATTACCCACAAGACAATCAATGTTATTGTTGTGTATCAAAGGTATTACTTCTGATACAACAGAACTGAGCGACAAGAGAGTGAGACGATCTTCGAATAACGGGTTTATTAGCGACGAAGACGGGCGAGGCGATATAATGAGCTGATATAATGAGCTGATATAATGAGCGATGAGTGTTTAGGCCGTAGCCCTTATATACGGATGGCTACGTGCAGATCAAACACCAATAATATAAACACTAATAACTTGCGGGTAGTTGCAATTAGATAATTTGCCAACGGCAAGACAGAGTGTGCTCCACTGATCACTAAGGACGACAAAATCAGTGAGCAGATGTGAGTGAGTAACACGTGAACAACATAAGAAACAAAGTAACAAACTACAAATAAATCTTAGGTATACCGTAATACCTAACACCTCCAACCTTAGTATTTAAGTTATACTTAAAACAAGAACAAACAACAATAACACAATGCCTTAGTAATGCTTATTGGATGGGTTTATCTCCATCTTCTTCGTTTGCTTCCTTGCACGGCTGGATCGACGCAACGGCGGTGTAGTTGTCACAGCGACTGGCGGCGGCGTAGAGGCAGCATCCTCGAAGACCTCCTCCTCGTCCGGAACTTCTTCTGGTACAGAGTGTTCAGCATCATCAACTGTGTCTGTGACAGTTGTCGGTGGAGTCATTGACTTCGGACTAGACTCCTTCAGGTTCGACTTCGGTCGTGGTGTGATATCGAATGCATCCAGCAAGATGTCATAGGCTCGACTTTGGTTGGCAACAGTCCTCAGCCTCATCTGATTAGCATGTCGACGGATAAGGTTCTTGCGACCTTCAATCCTCGCATCGTACATCACACTACCGTTCTTCTTGACTACTGCAGCTTCGATCCAAGTAGGTTTACTGGGGACCTTGTAGTCAAGAACGTAGACTAAGTCTCCGGGATGGAAAACTGTAGCCTTCGAACCGTGTTTCTTGTTGAACTGCTTCTCCATACGTTCGTCCTTGACGATCTTCCTCTCAGGCCTGGGTTTCAACAAATCCCACGATGTGCGCAGCTTTCGATTCAGAAATGCTTCAGCTGGCGACTTGCCTTCAGGAACGTTAGATGACGGCGTCATCCGGTATGAGAGCAGGAACGTCTGAAGATTCTCTGCAGGGCTTCCCTCCCCCTTCAATTTCAGCAGCGCCCGCTTGAAAGTGTCAACGAACCTCTCCGCTTGTCCGTTTGATTGCGGGTGGAATGGCGGTGATCTGATATGTTTGATCCCATTCTTTGCACAGACAACGCGAATTCAGCACTAGTGAATTGCGTACATTGTCTGTTACCAGCGTTTCTGGCATACCGAATTGTGAGAAAATCTTCTTCAGGTTGGATATCGTAGCAGACGTAGTGATTCGATCCATGGCAACGATTTCTGGCCACTTACTATATGCGTCAACGACCAGCAAATAGTATTTTCCTTCAAGTGGTCCAGCAAAATCAGCGTGTACTCGTTCCATAGGTTCACTTGCCTTGCTCCACGATTCCAAATTCGTCTTTGTCGGTGCTTTCTGAGCACGATTGCAGTTAGCACAGGGCTTTACCATGTTCTCAATGTCCTCGTCAATGAATGGCCAATAAACTAGCGATCTTGCGAGCGTCTTGGTACGAACAATTCCTTGGTGTCCTTGATGCAACTGACGCAGAATCCGTCCCTTGAGACTGGCAGGAATTACAATCCTTTCACCAAACAAGAGGATTCCGTTCGATTCTGACAACGATTTTTGTCTGTTGAAGAACTGACTGATGTCCCTGGAACACTTCGTTGGCCAATTACCAGTTCTGTGAGCTTTCAGGACCGCTTGCAGCGTCTTGTCCGTTTCAGTAGCCTCACTGAGAACGTTCGCGGTAACTGGTAGGGCGGCAACGGTACGGTAGTGTTCATGCTGAACAACTCCGTTTCGACTCTTGCGATCACTTTGTCTTCCCAGTTTCTTCTGATCAGCGATCAACCTTGAAAGAACGTCGGCGCATCCCATTTCAGCTGTAGGTTGAATACGATCTTGAAATCAAAACCTTTGATGAACACAGCCCAACGTTGTAAACGGTTGGCGCTTGTCACCGGGATACCCTTTTTCGATCCGAAAATCGAAACGAGAGGTTTGTGATCGGTCACGAGAGTGAATTTGCGTCCCATCAGGTACTTGTAGAACTTCTTCATGGCCCAGAAGATCCCGAGACCTTCTTTCTCGATCTGACCATAGTTCTTTTCCGCTGGAAGTAGAGTTCGTGTAGCATGCTCCACTGCTTTCTGCGTACCATCCTCATTCGATGTAGCAGCACCGCGACTAGACCATACTGAGATGAATCCGTGACGAGGACCAACCCCTTCTTTGGGTCGTAGTGGGTGAGCAGCATTGGCGAGGCAACGATCTTCTTGACCTCGTCAAAGGCATTCTGACACTCTTTGTTCCAGTTCCATTTGACATCTTTCTTCAACAGTTCGTCGAATGGTGCACGCAACTTGTGCAATTCCTTTATGAACCTGCCATAGTAGTTGATCTTTCCGATGAAAGAGCGTAGCTGACTGACGTCCTTCGGTTCGGGCATCCTCAAGATTGGCTCTATCTTGGATGGATCAGACTTGCGACCTTCTGCCGAGATAATCATCCCAAGGTACTTTATCTCTCTTGCAGCAAAGGTGCACTTCTCGAAGTTGACGTGGAAACCATACTCCGAGATCCTTTTCATACAGGCATCTAGGTTCCGATTGTGTTCCTGTAGCGTTCTACCAGAAACTATCACATCATCAAGGTACGCGCAACAACCTTCGAGACCGGCAATCATAGCGTCCATGATCTTTTGGAAGATCCCAGGAGCTGTCTTGACTCCAAAACACAGTCTGTTGTAACGGTACAATCCTCGATGAGTATTGATGACGAGCAAGTCCTTGGAGTCGTCCTCTAGCTCAACTTGTAGGTAGGCGTCCTTAAAGTCGAGCGTACTGAAGACGGTTCCACCGTTCAGTGTTGTCATTATATCTTCTGCTGTTGGAATCGGATGTGTGAAGTCTTCCAGTGCATCGTTCAGTCCCGTACTGAAATCGGCGCAGACTCTCACACTACCATTCGGTTTCTTTACACAGAGAATCGGAGCGGCCCACGGAGAATATGTGACGCGCTCAATGACTCCAAGTTGCTCTAGCCGGTCCAGCTCAGCTTCCACGTTTTCCTTGTAGTGAATCGGTACCATTCTCTTTGGGCGAAAAACGGCGTTTGCCCCTCTCTTGAGCTGGAGGCACGCTTTGGTCTTCTTGCACAGACCAAGCTCGGTGGAGAATACATCAGAAAACTGCGTCTTGAGCGTAGCAACGTACGTCGCAGCAGAATCCTTCGGTGATGATGTAGTTATGGAAGGTTTCCCGGAGACCCGATTACATACAGCATCCAACATGGATCTGAATGACGGTAGACGTTCCAACCAGTCCAGGCCTAGGAGATTCATCCTAGCGGTGACGTGCACGACCTCGACGATCTGCTCATCCTGGTAAGAAGCGTTGCACTCGAACGAACCAAACAATTCGAGCTGCTCTCCATTTGCTGCGGTCGCGATTATACTTGGGGATTTCAAGTTTGGTCGACCCAGCATCTTCCATGTGGCCTCGGAGATCAACGTTAGATCCGAGCCGGTGTCCAGTTGAAGTCGCACCTTCTTTCCTTTCATCAGAATGTTAACGAATCTGCGGCCGACAGATCGCGAATCACTTCATGGACTTTTTTTTCGTTTTTTTGTCCTTCTGCTGACAACCACGGCGTAATGCCCTCTTCTTCCACACTTGTTGCCTATACTTCCTTTCGCAGGGCAGACCGACGTCCACTTCTCCCCAGTACCTGCACTTCCTTGTGTGGGTTTTCTTTCGTCTCTTTTGCTCTCGGTGATGGGGTTTATTGACGCGATTAACAGCAACGGGGTTCACGGGTAGGTCAATGTCGTCCTTGTGCTCGGTACTTGTCGACGGCCTCCGCGACATCGTCGAGTGTCACCTCTGGAGTACGATCCAGGGTCTTGATGAGCCATGCACGCATCTCCATATCCTCCGGATTGCGCAGGCTATTCAAGTAGTTGAGCACGCGGAACTGTGAATCAGATAGTTCGTTGAATGCAAAATCATCGCAGGCCTTGTTGACGACACCGATGTGGGTCTTGTAGTCAAGCCGTGCTGCTTGATGACGTGTAGGCATTCAATTCGTTTCCGGAACAGCGATTTCTTCGTGATGAAGACAACTTTCATTTTCTCGAGAACCTCCTCCAGACTCATATCCATTGGCTTCTTCGGCAGACAGCGCAATTTCAATAGCTTCTCCTGTGAGGACCGAGACGAGACAACAGGAACGAATTCTGTTGCTCTCCGGACACAAGCGCTTGAACTTCTAGCAGATCTTCATGATCTTCGTACCAGTCCGTGAAACTAGCACCTTCCTCGACATTGAATTCAAACGTAGGGATGTTCTTGTACAATACATCCAGCATTCCCCTTGCTTAGCAGTCAATGGCGCACTTTCTGGGTTCTTTCGAAAGTAGCACTTGCTTAGATTCTTTTCCTTCCTCTCTTCCAGACGTTGCAACCTCGCAGCCGTAATCGACTGACTCTCTTTGAGTGCGTGCAGGAAGTCAGGATGGCTTGGTGCATTTCCTCAGTGGACTGGGCATTTTGACGAGCTCGGTCACGTCGGCGACGTATATGACCTTGCCAAGCGTCACGGGCTGACAGCGAGTGCCAGTCACAACCGTTTATTTCTCAGAGAAAATCTATCACGTTTGAACCAGTCAGAGTTGGAGATAACTCTGCCAG